>LBNU01027551.1:19356-36414 GCA_014162995.1 Artemisia annua | reverse complement strand
TTGATCTACTTATTACATATACTTACACAACTTGTTTCTACATCTTCACATCAATACTAACCAGAATCTAATACTTCTTTGACTTGATGATAAGAAGTATTCTTCTCTTACACTTTGAATGGTAGAGGATTGGATCACTTGAAACAAAGATTAATAATCTTATGATCAAAGGGTTTTAGAAGATGTTTAGAGAGATTTAGATCTGAAAATTTTCGTGCAAAGGTTGTGAAAAATACCAGATTTAAGGTGGTATTTATAGGAGAAAAATTCTGACAGTTTCTGACAGGGGAGTGTGGCCGGTCCCCTTAATTGGGGCTGGTCCCCTTAAAATTAAGGGGACCGCCCTTATAATTAAGGGGGCCGCCCTATCGAAAACGGCAGTTTTTCTTGTCTTTTCTGGGGAAGGTTTATCTAGTGAAATTTTAACTGTTTTTGCCTAAAAATTTGAATTCATATATTTATTATGAATTAAACATTTTCCTTTATATACCAAAAGTGTTTTTCAAAATATATAAAGTGTTTATAACATTTTATAAAATTTGTAGTGTCTAAATAAAAATCCCTTTGATCATAAAATGTATTAGACATTGGTTTATACATACCTTAAGTGATTGTTGAAGCATACTCGAGACGTTGAGATGTCGAGAGACGTTGACGTATGAATGCATAGATGATTTGTGATCACAAGTAACTTAAACAATTTACGTCATGTGTTGTAACTTACATCTTTGTCATCATCAAAACATGAAGAGGATGTTTAGATTAAATATCGTAATATAAATATCGTAATATTTATGCCAACATCCTTTTTGTGAAAAAATATTTTGTTTCCACACTTGGCTAGTAGTATTACCTTTTTCTGTTCAAAAGTTTCGGCTAAGTGCCGGTACTTTGAATATTGAGGGCAATATTCAATTCTAAGTGTGGGGGGAGAGGAAATTCTAACCGAATTTGATCACATGTGTACCTTCTAGTTCCCTAGTACCCCCGTTTTGATCCAAAAAAAAATAAAAAAATAATCGTTTTTAAGAAATTGCATGAAAAAGAAAGTGCTTTGCACTAACAAATGGTTATCAGTCCACCAGGTGTAACCCACATAAGGACTGGCTAATCCTAGAGCAAACGGCTCTAGGTAAAGATATCTCAAATCCGTTTACGGCTGAAAATTTGCCAAAAATTGTACGGTATTCAACTCACCATATCTTAGATAGTGAAGAGTTGGCTAGCCCACAAGGCTATGGCTTGTGGTAAAGGCAGTAGAAAACCATAATTGGTAATCAACTCACCAAGATGATAACTATATTCTATCAAAGAGTTGGCTAGTCCAAAAGCAAACGGCTTTTGGTAAAGACAAATCAAATCCGTTGACAGCTGATGGTTTGCTCAAAATCATTTGGTTATCAATGTACCATATTATCATACTAAAACATTGGCTACTCCAGAAGTAATGGCTATCTGGTAAAGAGACATCAAATCCATTAAATTTTCAAAACGGGTTGTTCTTGGATTCTGGAATTCCTTTCATTACTCCACATGATTTTTGATTGCTAGGGACTAGCAATTGCTTAGTGTGGGGGATTTGATATGTGCCTTTTTGCACATATCTTTTACTCCATTTTACGAACCAAAACACCTAAAAACGATAACATAATGTCACAAAACACCAAAACACCTATAAAGGATTGAAAACAGACGTAAAACGGAGCAAAATTGCAGAAATGTCAAAATCAGTCCCTCAACTATCAGGAAATGTCAGAAATGGTCCCTGGAAAGTTTTGATGAAGAAAGAGTCGACAATCATCCTCCAAGAATCATAAAATGACATTCTGAGTCCCTGGAATAAAGTTTACAAAGTTTGGCAGTTTCAGTCCCTCAAGTTTGCAAAATTGGCATTAATGGTCCCCGGGAATTTTTATTTGAAGAAAAATGATGAAAGTAACCTTGGGAAATCATTACTTGGCAAAATTGGCCCTTGGATGAAGTTTGATAAGTTGGCAGCTTGGGCCCCTCAGATTTCAGGATTTACATGAATGGTCCTTGTGTTTAATATCTACAAAACCAAATGGACTATTTGTTACTTAAAACCCAACACCACCCTTTTCTTGTTATAACCCAATCTTCAAACACCCCACCAGGCCCAATCACCTTCCTGGCCCAAGAATAACAAAGCCCCACCCACGTTTTTTTTATAACCGGTCAAACCCCAGTCAAACGAACACCCCATCTTCTTCCTCTCTCCCCCCCCCAATACCCACTTGATAAAAACCCACCACCCAACACCACCTCTACAACACTCAATCCACCCTCAAAAGTACCCCAGCTCCATCTCCCAATCCCACTAACCTTCTCCAAATCCATACCTACCACCAAATCCACCCTGGCAATCCTAAATCCACTCAACACATTTTTGGCGCCAAAACCTATTTGAAGGCTAGGAATACTTGCAATCTAATCCAAAGGTGGGAATTTATTCACAAAGTCACAAGGAGCATTTTGGCACTAAAATCTCTCAGAAAAGAAGCATAACAAGGGTTTTCCTACCTACCTCTTACTTTAGTATAAATAGTGAATCAATTGTAGCCTCAAAGGCATCCTTTCTTTGTATCTTTTCTGTATTTTAGACTAAATTTCAGTTGTATTTTCCAATTTCTCAATTTAATTTAAGTTTCATTTCAATTTCAATCCATTCGTATTTTTATTCAAAGTTTTAAATTACTTGTTATTCTACTCAATTGTACTTTAGAGAATCTCAATAGCTTTCCTTAATTGTTTTAAAGTCATTTGAAGTTTAAAAGAAGCATAAACTCAGAAAAGAAAAGAATATAAAATTTGAAGAAAAGAAGAAGTTGCAGTAGAAGATATGGAAGTGGATATTGGTTTAGAATCCCATGGGGGATATTAGGTATTGGTTTGATTCCTGGTTCTCATTTGTTTCCTAGCTTGGATGTCAAGTAAGAGTTTTGATCCAAGTTTTCCTAATTTGTGTGTTAAGTGCTATTAGTTGTCTTTGATTGTTTAAACCTGCTTGTTTAAGTTTATTGTAGCATAATATAAGATAATTAGTTGGGATTGTGTTGTTATTTAGTGAATTCCTTTGATAATCATTAAAACAGTTAGAATTAAGAGTGTTTGGAACAAGCTTTTGAACTGAGTTGTTGTTGTTATTAGAGTGCAAGGCTTGTTTGTTTACTGAGCTTAGGACTATACTAGTCCACTTTGACCATTTGTTTGGTCACTTTTATAAAAAAAAGTCAACATTGAAGTAAAATCTCACCAACAGCTTAACTGTTGGTGTTTTGAAGTAACATCTCCTTGATTTAAGCTTAGAACTAGAACTGGTTGCTTGATTTAGGTGTACTTAGGGTTAATAAACATTAATTGATCAATCAAAGTCAGTGGAGTTTCATATAAGTCAACTTGCTCAAGAATTTTCGCAAAGTCAAAAGGTTGCATACCCAGAAATGGGACAGATTTCAAAATCATGCACAACGTTCAAAAGAGATTGGAAATAGATAATGATTGTTATTTTGAGTAATTTTGTTGCTTGTGAATCTGAATCAAGAAAGAAATCTAATTTTGGAACTCATTTGGTCAATGAAACTTGCTTCCAAAGTGACCCAGTTGAGTAGTGTGTTGTCCTGCATCCAGATTTCAACCAAATTTCATTTGAGTATAAGTTGCTCATTACTGAGCCATTTTCCTTGATTCTTGTTGTTTTAGACACTCTTCTAGGTTATTTTTAAGTTTCTGCTTTTTAATTCCCTCTTAGTGCTTATTTCAGTGCTTATTTGATCCTTAAGTTTTGCCAATTTTGCAACTGCTTATGTTGTTTGTATCAGCATGTGCTGAGCTTTGTTGAATCTTGGGTTGATTGATCTTGCTGCTATCTGTTGTTGTTATTGTTGTGATTATTGCTTGTTGTCGTTGTCATCCTGCTTATATAAGCTTATTGAGTTTATTTGAGCTTATTGTGGCTTCTTGTGGTCTGCTGCTACTTTCCTTAGTGTTGTTCTTAGTCTTGAATCATCTGTTGTTGTTATTGTTGTGATTATTGCTTGTATTTGTTGTTGTCATTACTTGTTATTGTTTTGTTTCCTTGTTGTCGTTTTGGTTACAAAAGTTTATTTAAGCTTTGGCTTATTTGTGTGTTGGTAATTTTCAAAAGAAAAACGATTTTGAACATAAGTTTTGACCAAAACCAATTTTTAAATCTTGAATCTGTTTTGGAATTCTGAATTTAAATGAGATTGGTTTAAGTCTTGATTATCACAGTTTAGTTTTCAAAAGATTGTTGAGTTTGTGTTTGTGTGTTGGTAAGAAAAGAAAACTAAAAAGAAAAAAATAATTTGGAACAAAAAGTAAGGACTGGGAGTCGAACCCCAGACCTCACCCCTCACACAGACACAACAAACAACACAAACACCAACTGCCCTTGGGTCTTTTTCGAGTTATAGTTTACAACTTTTATTTTTATACTAGTTTTGGTCATTTAAGCTTAATTTAGCTTTTCTGCTTATTGTAGCTTATTGAAACCACTTATTTCCAAGTTCTTATTTTTCTTAAGTTTCTTTTAACTTAGTTGATTTTCCAGAAAAAGTGTAGATTTATTCAAATAGTTTTAGTATTAATTTTAATTTAATTTGGTTAAAATAGTAATTAATTAATATTAAATGGGATTTTTATTAAATAATTATTATTTTTTTCTTTTGTCTTTTAGTGCGTTAGAAAATTGTTTGTATGCCCGTAGGACTTGCGTAGATTAAATTTCACGTTTTGGCTTGCGCATTGACGTTTATTTAGAATAAACATCACGTTACTTGTTTAAATTGTGCTTTAGGATTTCCCGCTTCCTAATTATGTTTCCCGTAGTATTTTAGGACTTCCCTAGTTTTCCATTTGCCTTTGTTCCCTTTTAGGTTGCGTTATTTTCATTTTCATTCGTTAAAATTCTTAATTTCCGTTAATTTAACGTATCATAACACCAAACAATCTTTCACAATCAATCATACAAGGTTTTAATCTCGATCTATTCTCGAAACTTTCCATTCACACCT
This sequence comes from Artemisia annua, assembly GCA_014162995.1. Lineage (NCBI taxonomy): Eukaryota > Viridiplantae > Streptophyta > Magnoliopsida > Asterales > Asteraceae > Artemisia > Artemisia annua. Next base: position 31,360 of record LBNU01027551.1, on the reverse strand, counting down.
CGTTGGGGTACGACCCGGGAAATCACTTTCCCGGTCTTAAAAATATCACATTGCACGAGTTTACGAGGTAATCCTTTTCACGAAGGGTTTACTTGTATTTCTCCATGTCTTGTTGTCCTCACGATAACATTGACCTCATTTTGTTGGTATTTTTGATATATGTTTTTAACAACGAATCAATAGATCTAGGCGAATTTGACCATCTGACCCGAAATGAATATTGAATCCCCGAACGATATGATAGGATGCACCTATAGGAAAACTAATCATGATCATAACAAGAGTAGTAATTAGGTTAACACTACTCCCCTCTACCGATTTCCTTCTATTTACTTATTGTCTTGTCATTTACTTTTATTAGTTTAATTAATCTTTCAACTCAAAACCCCCTTTTAAACGTGACACGACTTAGATAATTTCCGCACCTTAGCTCTCAGGACGACCTCGGCTTTACCATTTAACTATAGTACACACTACCGGATACACTGTCCGTTAGTGCGTAAAAGCTAGGGCGAGACATGAAGAAGCTTAAGGAAAATGTCCATGCTATTCAGGTTGGTTGCGAAGTTTGTGAAGGACCCCAATTGTCTAAAGATTGCCCTTTGAACGAGGGAGATGGAAAAACTGAGTAAGTCAAATATGGGGAAGGTAGACCATTCAAAGGTAACGGGTATCGAACAGGGCCATATGGATATAATCGGCAACCTTATGGAGAGAGAAGATCAAGCCTCGAGGATACTATAAATAAGTACCTCAAAGATTTTAGGAAGAAACAAGGAGAGCAAGATATATTGTTGAAGAACTTTCAAGAAGCCACTAACAAAAGCCTTGCTAACCATGATGAATCTCTAAAGAATCTTGAAGCAATGATTGAGAATTTGGCTGATAATATCAACAAGAACAACATTATTAAAGAAAACAAGAAATCCATTGTAGAATGCAAGGCAGTTTTCACAGAAGATGATGGAGAAAGGAACCTTTCGCAAGAAAAGGCCGAATCTCATGAGAAGATCCCCTGCCAGTTACCCAAGAAAGAAGACAGCTCAGAAAGCTTTGTGGTGCCCTGCAAAATCGGTGATTCTGACTTATTTGCGTTAGCCGATTTGGGATCAAGTATAAACATTATGCCATTATCTTTGTTCCTATCCCTGAAAATTACAAGCTTGTGGAAAACTAATTTGAGGATCGAAATGGCTGACACTACTAAAACGAGCCCTATTGGTATAGTAGATAATATCATCTTAAAGATCAACAAATTTTTGTTCCCCGCAGACTTTGTAGTTATTGATATGGCTAATGTTCCGAAGGAGGACCTAATTTTAGGAAGATCATTTCTCGCCACTGCACACACTAAAATAGATGTATTCAAGAAAGAGATATCATTTGGAGTATACGATGAAAGGGTTGTGTTCAATATGAACATTGTTTCCTCAATTTTGCATAAGGAAGAAGGAAGCTCTTGCAAAGCTGATCTAATGGGAGAAGAGATCTGGCCAATCCTCCAAATCCCCGATGATGTATTCTCTTATAAAACTCCATCATGCTCAAAATATGAGCAAGAGGTCAACTCATATTCAGATGACGAATCTTTTTGGGATGACAATTGATAACGCGGGATTGCGACCACGCAACATGTATTAGTTCTCAAGGGATCTCAAGAGGCTTACAACCCCTCCAGGCAGTGTACATGACCGATGTAGTATAGTGTAGTGGTAAGTACAGGGGATTGATCGTTGAATAGTGTTCGTTAGGTATGAAAAACTACACTAATTAGGTCTAAGGGTGAGGGAAGATTACTTTTGTATGTTTATATTTTTTTGAAAGCAAGTAAAATCTCGGTTTTGAAGGAGCGGGCGGAATTAGTTGCTAGCCAACTAACCCAAAAACTATTATTGCAATTAAAATAAAAATAACTAAAACCAAGTGGTTGTGAAACTTATAGGGAGACAAGTGTGCTTACTTAGATTTCCTTACTCCNGGGAAGATTACTTTTGTATGTTTATATTTTTTTGAAAGCAAGTAAAATCTCGGTTTTGAAGGAGCGGGCGGAATTAGTTGCTAGCCAACTAACCCAAAAACTATTATTGCAATTAAAATAAAAATAACTAAAACCAAGTGGTTGTGAAACTTATAGGGAGACAAGTGTGCTTACTTAAATTTCCTTACTCCCTAACTATCTTTTACCGGTTAATTAGTGTGTATTAATTGCGTGGATGATGGGTGTATTCCTTAATACCAGTCGTGGGGTGGCGTACGTACTTCCCCAACTCTATAAGCTCCTACTTCACTCCTATGTCGAGCCTGCAAGAAGCTCCTAACATGGGATCATTAGAATTCACTCATGCAGTAAATACAACCATAAAAACCTAGTACGCATTGGTTCATGTTTCTTAAGACGTTCAAGCACGTTACCATATAGGAGGTTGGCCAGTTTTCTTAAGCCTAACATCGATAAACATTCATCCAATACAATTAATAACACACCAACAACCAATAATCAATAGTTAGGTTTCATTAGATCTAAGCAAACACAAGATAAATCTAGCCTAGCATGTTAATTGAAAGACAAGCATAAGATATAATTAACCAACACATAGACATATTGATTAATTTGAATGGAGACTTATCTTTAATTAAACATGGAAGAATCAAGGGTGAAAAACCCTTGAAAAAGCTGTCAAAGTGATCTAGGGTTTGTTCCCAAAAGTTGCACACACAATGAATGAAAAATAGAAAAGTATATATAGAAAATACACTCTGACGGCGTCAGGCTTTAGGTGCTGACGCCGTCAGCTCGCCGCCATTATGGTTCTCGGATGGCCTAGATCTACTTCTGACGCCGTCACTTGTAAATTTGCTCTGGGCCGTCACTCTTTAACATTACACCTGACGGCCTAGGAATATTAACACCTAACGCCGTCAGGTGTAAACTTTACATTTTCTTCTTAGGGCGTCTAGTGTAGTCTGATTCCACTCCTTTGTCTTCATTGGCTGACGGCGTCACCTTGTGACTCTGACGCCGTCAGGAAGGATTTCCAGCATGCTTTTGAGACTTTGTCGTTTTCTTCACTTTATGCTTCAAAAACGCCTAAAATGATGTGTTTTCCAGAATTCTTCTCAAAAGTACGTAAAATGACAAAAGGAATGATTTAGGGCATTATTTGATCATATTAACTCGAATTAGGGCTTAAATGACCCCCTAAAACGGGTACACTTTTCACTACCAATTTTTAAATCTTGAATCTGTTTTGGAATTCTGAATTTAAATGAGATTGGTTTAAGTCTTGATTATCACAGTTTAGTTTTCAAAAGATTGTTGAGTTTGTGTTTGTGTGTTGGTAAGAAAAGAAAACTAAAAAGAAAAAAATAATTTGGAACAAAAAGTAAGGACTGGGAGTCGAACCCCAGACCTCACCCCTCACACAGACACAACACACAACACAAACACCAATTGCCCTTGGGTCTTTTTCGAGTTATAGTTTACAACTTTTATTTTTATACTAGTTTTGGTCATTTAAGCTTAATTTAGCTTTTCTGCTTATTGTAGCTTATTGAAACCACTTATTTCCAAGTTCTTATTTTTCTTAAGTTTCTTTTAACTTAGTTGATTTTCCAAAAAAAGTGTAGATTTATTCAAATAGTTTTAGTATTAATTTTAATTTAATTTGGTTAAAATAGTAATTAATTAATATTAAATGGGATTTTTATTAAATAATTATTTTTTATATTTTCTTTTGTCTTTTATTGCGTTAGAAAATTGTTTGTATGCCTGTAGGACTTGCGTAGATTAAATTTCACGTTTTTGCTTGCGCATTGACGTTTATTTAGAATAAACATCACGTTATTTGTTTAAATTGTGCTTTAGGATTTCCCGCTTCCTAATTATGTTTCCCGTAGTATTTTAGGACTTCCCTAGTTTTCCATTTGCCTTTGTTCCCTTTTAGGTTGCGTTATTTTCATTTTCATTCGTTAAAATTCTTAATTTCCGTTAATTTAACGTACCATAACACCAAACAATCTTTCACAATCAATCATACAAGGTTTTAATCTCGAAACTTTCCATTCACACCTCGTTGGGGTACGACCCGGGAAATCACTTTTTCGATCTTAAAAATATCACATTGCACGAGTTTACGAGGTAATCCTTTTCACGAAGGGTTTACTTGTATTTCTCCACGTCTTGTTGTCCTCACGATAACATTGACCTCATTTTGTTGGTATTTTTGATATATGTTTTTAACAACGAATCAATAGATCTAGCCGAATTTGACCATCTGACCCGAAATGAATATTGAATCCCCGAACGATATGATAGGATGCACCTATAGGAAAACTAATCATGATCATAACAAGAGTAGTAATTAGGTTAACACTACTCCCCTCTACCAATTTCCTTCTATTTACTTATTGTCTTGTCATTTACTTTTATTAGTTTAATTAATCTTTCAACTCAAAACCCCCTTTTAAACATGACACGACTTAGATAATTTCCGCACCTTAGCTCTCAGGACGACCTCGGCTTTACCATTTAACTATAGTACACACGACCGGATACACTGTCCGTTAGTGCGTAAAAGCTAGGGCGATACATGAAGAAGCTTAAGGAAAATGTCCACGCTATTCAGGTTGGTTGCGAAGTTTGTGAAGGACCCCACTTGTCTAAAGATTGCCCTTTGAACGAGGGAGATGGAAAAACTGAGTAAGTCAAATATGGGGAAGGTAGACCATTCCAAGGTAACGGGTATCGAACAGGGCCATATGGATATAATCGGCAACCTTATGGAGAGAGAAGATCAAGCCTCGAGGATACTATAAATAAGTACCTCAAAGATTTTAGGAAGAAACAAGGAGAGCAAGATATATTGTTGAAGAACTTTCAAGAAGCCACTAACAAAAGCCTTGCTAACCATGATGAATCTCTAAAGAATCTTGAAGCAATGATTGAGAATTTGGCTGATAATATCAACAAGAACAACATTATTAAAGAAAACAAGAAATCCATTGTAGAATGCAAGGCAGTTTTCACAGAAGATGATGGAGAAAGGAACCTTTCGCAAGAAAAGGCCGAATCTCATGAGAAGATCCCCTGCCAGTTACCCAAGAAAGAAGACAGCTCAGAAAGCTTTGTGGTGCCCTGCAAAATCGGTGATTCTGACTTATTTGCGTTAGCCGATTTGGGATCAAGTATAAACATTATGCCATTATCTTTGTTCCTATCCCTGAAACTTACAAGCTTGCGGAAAACTAATTTGAGGATCAAAATGGCAGACACTACTAAAACGAGCCCTATCGGTATAGTAGATAATATCATCTTAAAGATCAACAAATTTTTGTTCCCCGTAGACTTTGTAGTTATTGATATGGCTAATGTTCCGAAGGAGGACCTGATTTTAGGAAGATCATTTCTCGCCACTGCACACACTAAAATAGATGTATTTAAGAAAGAGATATCATTTGGAGTATACGATGAAAGGGTTATGTTCAATATGAACATTGTTTCCTCAATTTTGCATAAGGAAGAAGGAAGTTCTTGCAAAGCTGATCTAATGGGAGAAGAGATCTGGCCAATCCTCCAAATCTCCGATGATGTATTCTCTTATAAAACTCCATCATGCTCAAAATATGAGCAAGAGGTCAACTCATATTCAGATGACGAATATTTTTGGGATGACAATTGATAACGCGGGATTGCGACCACGCAACATGTATTAGTTCTTAAGGGATCTCAAGAGGCTTACAACCCCTCCAGGCAGTGTACATGACCGATGTAGTATAGTGTAGTGGTAAGTACGGGGGATTGATCGTTCTCCACAGGGAATAGTGTTCGTTAGGTATGAAAAACTACTCTAATTAGGTCTAAGGGTGAGGGAAGATTACTTTTGTATTTTTATATTTTTTTGAAAGCAAGTAAAATCTCGGTTTTGAAGGAGTGGGCGGAATTAGTTGCTAGCCAACTAACCCAAAAACTATTATTGCAATTAAAATAAAAATAACTAAAACCAAGTGGTTGTGAAACTTATAGGGAGACAAGTGTGTTTACTTAGATTTCCTTACTCCCTAACTATCTTTTACCGGTTAATTAGTGTGTATTAATTGCGTGGATGATGGATGTATTCCTTAATACCAGTCGTGGGGTGGCGTACGTACTTCCCCAACTCTATAAGCTCCTACTTCACTCATATGTCGAGCCTGCAAGAAGCTCCTAACATGGGATCATTAGAATTCACTCATGCAGTAAATACAACCATAAAAACCTAGTACGCATTGGTTCATGTTTCTTAAGACGTTCAAGCACGTTACCATATAGGAAGTTGGCCAGTTTTCTTAAGCCTAACATCGATAAACATTCATCCAATACAATTAATAACACACCAACAACCAATAATCAATAGTTAGGTTTCATTAGATCTAAGCAAACACAAGATAAATCTAGCCTAGCATGTTAATTGAAAGACAAGCATAAGATATAATTAACCAACACATAGACATATTGATTAGTTTGAATGGAGACTTATCTTTAATTAAACATGAAAGAATCAAGGGTGAAAAACCCTTGAAAAAGCTGTCAAAGTCATCTAGGGTTTGTTCCCAAAAGTTGCACACACAATGAATGAAAAATAGAAAAGTATATATAGAAAATACACTCTGACGGCGTCAGGCTTTAGGTGTTGACGCCGTCAGCTCGCCGCCATTATGGTTCTCGGATGGCCTAGATCTACTTCTGACGCCGTCACTTGTAAATTTGCTCTGGGCCGTCACTCTTTAACATTACACCTGACGGCCTAGGAATATTAACACCTGACGCCGTCAGGTGTAAACTTCACATTTTCTTCTTAGGGCGTCTAGTGTAGTCTGATTCCACTCCTTTGTCTTCGTTGGCTGACGGCGTCACCTTGTGACTCTGACGCCGTCAGGAAGGATTTCCAGCATGCTTTTGAGACTTTGTCGTTTTCTTCACTTTATGCTCCAAAAACGCCTAAAATGATGTGTTTTCCGGAATTCTTCTCAAAAGTACGTAAAATGACAAAAGGAACGATTTAGGGCATTATTTGATCATATTAACTCGAATTAGGGCTTAAATGACCCCCTAAAACGGGTACACTTTTCACCTCATCAAATACCATTACACTTGGGATTTGCTTGTCCTCAAGCAAATAGGCTTTTATTCCAATCAAAATATGAGTTAGGGGTCATTTAACACTAATATGAAAGTAATTACAACAAATAGTTATTCGACCCTAATCATAATAAGCACAGAAGCCATACTAGCACCTCACAAATAGTGTTTGGATACTCTCATCTCTTGGGTGTTATAAACCTATATAACTACATTGGAAATGGAATAAAGTCACTCACTACCTGTCATAGCAAATAGATTACCATAGGCTTGGGAGAGGATCAATTACTCCTCCACTAGGCGTAAGCACCTAAGATAAACTATCAAAGAGGGCTTTCCAAAGGGTTGTAATGTAAGGTGTAGGGATATGATAAACACGGTTTGGTTGGAATAAAGGGTATTTTACTGGTGGCAAGTTAATTATCATGATCAAATACATGCACTATACAATGTTGCTAAGCCAAGACTCGACTCAACTTAAGCTAAAAATGAAATAACAAAAACATAAACAAACATAAAAAGAAACGGGATGGTAGTCCGTATGTTTTTCCTACTTTTCTTTTTCTCATTTTTTTGGTATTTTTCTTGATTTTTTCGATTTTATTTATTTATTTTTTTATTTATTTTTTTTTGCATACACTCTTACCCTACCATCCAAAATAATACATCATAGGGGCCTCTGTTCTCCCCTTACACTTGAACTTTTACATAACTTTACAATTAACTAATCTAGTGACTCGAATTAAGATAATCGAAACACTTGGAATACTTTTAAAATATTTCGCACATATGGGGTAATAATGTTGTTATTCCCCATTACTCCATTAAACTAGTACTTTACCCATGAGTCCCAATCGTCCCAAAAAAATATGTACAAGATATGACTCGACTTAGCAACCATGTAATCAATTAGATAATTAACAAAGGTTTTAACACATATGTTGTCACAATAATGCACTAAAGATGAGTGCATACAAGGTAGGCTAAGGCGATTTGGGTGTACATTTAAGTGGGGTGTAAACAAATTCTCACTTTGAGTAAGATGCTCAAAGGTCAAAACGAAAAGATAGGCTCTGAGGGGTGTACTAGGGGTATCGTGTACCAAAAATGGGTAAAACGCAAAGGGTGTTGGAGAATTACTTGACTAATGTAGCCAACGTAATTATAACAAAAACACGGGTGTAAAACAAGGGGTTAATCCTAATGCCTCTTATCATGTAGTAGATCTAACTACACGATAGTAGTCTCACTTGTGGATTTGAGATGGTCCTAACGCAAGTTCTAGAATCTAAGTGCTACCGGTACACACATCATAGCATAAATTCTTTTCCTACCAATTCTAGGGGCGAACCTCACATATTTGGGGTGGAAAATTTTTTTAGTGGTATGGTTTTTGTGCTAGTCATATAATTTCCTATCCATGAGACGCTCATTAAGACCAAAGTTTCACTCCTAAATGTTGTAAAAAATTTTAATTGGCGCTAAAATTACCCTAACAAATATTTCTCTTGGTTTTATTACAAATTTACTATCAAACAAACAAATCTCAAGCACAATTGCATTCTCTAAGGTGTCTTCATTTACCCCCTTACACTTAAACCGAACATTGTCCCCAATGTTCACATAACAGATGTAAAAGTAATGAAAATAAAAGAATGAAACAAATACTCCCCTGATTCGTTTGGTGTGGATAGTGAGGTAACATGGTTAGATCTTCTTCCAAGAAAGATGAACGCTCAAAGCTTCCCTTGCGGAATATAAATCATCTCCTTGTCCAAAATAACCTGTTAACCTGAAAAACAATAAAGGCGAACCTCGCGTAAAATCGGCGGTATAATCTATAATAGGATAGAATGCTTGTGGAATGAATGTTTTTGCAGAATTCTTGGAGATTATAAGTTAGAGAATTAACAAAACTTTTTATGATTCCGGAAGAAAAACAAAACTTTCAAAATTTTCAGAAAATTACTGCCTGACGACGTCAGGTTGTAAGGCCTGACGCCGTCAGAAATGATCTGACAGAATTCTCATGTTAAGTTTTCAGAAAATTTCTGGAAAAACTATAGCTTACTTCCTGGAATTCCTGCAAAAATATCATTATGACTCGATACAAGCATTTGACTCAAACAAGTACTAATATGCATGTTAATTTATATTGTTATGATTCATGTTCATTTGTTCTTATAAACCGATTTAGATTTCCCTTACACTTATCTTTTGCTAAATACCTTTATATGTAGTTAAGACGAAGTTAAAAAAAATAAAGCGTTTTCACAAGTTAGTTTTTGAAGCATGAATCAATAACAAGAAAAATAACATACATACGGAAGCAAATAAAATCAAACAAACAAACAAATAAACACAAAGCAAGTAAAGCTTGGGTTGCCTCCCAAGAAGCGCTTTTCTTTATTAACGAGTCTTGTAGCTAGACTCAAAGTCATCCTATCCTACGTAGGTGAGTTCCGCATCGAGGACATCCTTAGGGTTGATTTTGGTTGGAAGTGTCCTATTGGTGCGTTTTGTGAAATATGACCTCTCAAACTTCTCTCCATCCGGATCATATAGAGTCATCTTTATGTGCCATGATCCGTCTCCTTCCTTTGGTGGCTTTTCCCAATTCCACTTATGTTTATCGCCTTCGCTTTTCCACTTATTCATGGCTAGGTTAATTGGCAAGACTCCTAGGAAGTCGGTCATCTTTCTAAAAACTAGGGGATCTTCAAAGGGATCTAACTCGGTGTCCCTAGCCAAAAGTTGTTCTACCGTTTGTGTTCGGTTTACAAATTCCTCTTCTAGGTAGAATGGGCGTTGGGGTCCTATGAAGTCTCCTTCTAACCATGGTCCGTATCTAGAGGGCCTCCTATTAACATCGGTTGATTCCTCAAGGGTGTCATAGGCATGTTTCTTAACATCATATACCGACCAAGTTTCTCCTTCTCCTACCGCTATTTTGGATCCCTTACAATCAATCATAACACTAGCGGTGGCTAGAAATCCTCTTCCTATCAACAAGGGGCATGTAGGGTGGCTAATCATGTCGAGGACGTGGAAATCGGCTAGAATTGTCAACTTCCCTATGTGAACTACCACGTCCTTTACTACTCCTACCGGGTATGCTACACTTCCATCCGCTAAACCTATTATCACCTCGGTTTCTTCTAGCTTTCCTAGTTTGAGGGCGGTGTAGAGAGGTAGTGGAAGTAAGTTAAGGCTTGAGCCAAGATCGGCTAATGTGTCATAAGCCTCCGAATTACCGATCTTGCATGGTAGGACAAATAAGCCCGGGTCGTCTAATTTCTTAGGTAGCTTGTTCCGAACGAAGGCGGTCCCCTTGTCTCCTAACTTGAGCTTCTTCTCATATATTTCTAAGAGGGCGTTATAGTAAGGGGCTCGCTCTAACACATCAATAACCGGACGTTCAAGGTGTAGCTCCTTGAATTCTTCGTCAAGGTTTTGAGGTGTTTCAACTATGTTGTTGACCAATTTAGCGTTGGATATTTTATTCTCATGGTCTTTTTGAGGGACTTGGGTTTGTTTGAAACACGTGCTCATGGCGTTGACCGAATAGTATTATGGGCAAGAACTAGGGGACGAAACTGAAGAAATGGAGTTAACGTTTAGTTTCGGGTTCTTGACCGAGTCGCTCGGGAGGGCTCCCATCTCTCGGTCATTGAGAATTTTCAACAAAGCGTCAATTTTATTGGTCATCTCGCTTTGCTTTTGTTTGAAATCGTCTTCAAACTTTGCTAGACGAGCTTCTTAAGATGCCATAAAATTGGACATCAATCCTTCAAAATTATTGTTACTACCATGGTTGTTGGAAGGATTGTTGTTGAAGGTACGGTTCGAGTTTGAGCCGTTGGGTTGGAAACGATTAGGTGGGTTGGAAGGATTGGTTTGGGGCATGTTTTGGTTTGACTTCCACCTAAGGTTTGGGTGATTTCTCCATGAGGGATTGTAAGAATCNTTACTACCATGGTTGTTGGAAGGATTGTTGTTGAAGGTACGGTTCGAGTTTGAGCCGTTGGGTTGGAAACGATTAGGTGGGTTGGAAGGATTGGTTTAGGGCATGTTTTGGTTTGACTTCCACCTAAGGTTTGGGTGATTTCTCCATGAGGGATTGTAAGAATCACCGTAAGGGTTTTGCTCGGGTTTGAAAGTGTACCACTTGTCTCCTGCTCTGTCGGTACGCGAGGATGCGTAGTCCGCAAAAGCTTGTTCGGGGAGTTCCATGCAATCACGAGTGTCGTGGGGACCACTACATAATTCGCACGAAGAAGTGATTTTGTTCACTTGGCTTGAAGGTTTAGGAGCCTTGTAGGATTTCATTAGAAACTTGACTTGCTCTTCAAGTTCTATTATCCTACGGTCGGAAGTGCTTGAATTATTCGAAGGCAAAGATATTGCCTTGACCTTTTTATTCAAATCACGAGGATCATTCCAACTTTCGTTGTCATAGAGAGCAAGATCTTCTAAGAGATCCCATGATTGTTCTGCACTTAGATCACGTAGCTTGCCACCGGCCGCTTGGTCAATGGTTTGCTTCGTGGGGATATTGATATGGTCATAGAAGATTTGGACTTGGACCCAAAGGTCTATGCCATGATGAGGGACTTTTTGGAGTAAGTCCTTGAATCGAGTCCATGCCTCGTAGAGGGTTTCGCCTTGACGTTGTTGGAACGCCAAGATATCATTCCTTAGCTTGGTAGTTCTTCCCGGTGGGAAAAATTAAGCTAAGAAGCGAGTTGTGAGATCATCCCAAGAGGTGATGGATCCTGCGGGTAGACGCTCTAGCCACTGACTAGCATGGTCTCACAGAGAGAATTGGAAGAGACGTAATCGGGTGGTCTCTCGAGTTTCAACATCAAGGTCTATGGAATCTATGAC
>LBNU01027547.1:130323-152997 GCA_014162995.1 Artemisia annua | reverse complement strand
TATATATATATATATATATATATATATATATATATATATATATATATATATATATATATATATATATATATATATATATATATATATATATATATATATATATATATATATATATATATATATATATATATATATATATATATATATATATATATATATATATATATATATATATATATATATATATATATATATATATATATATATATATATATATATATGTATATATATATGTAAATATATATATATATATATGTATATATATATATGTAAATATATATATATATGTATATATATAAATATAGGTTTGGGTTAAAATATGTATATATATAAATATATATGTATATATGTAAATATATATATATATATATGTATATATATATATGTAAATATATATATATATGTATATATATAAATATAGGTTTGGGTTAAAATATGTATATATATAAATATATATACATATGTATATATGTATATATATAAATATAGGTTTGGGTTAAAATAAAAAGGGTGTTATGATAAAAAGTGTAGGAAGCCTCCACAGCTTGCCACGTGTCCAAAAACTTCACCCCGCTTTTTTCTAACTGCAGGGGTAGTTCTACATATATATAATATACATATATATTATATTAATTTCAGATTTAATTATGTTAAAAAATTAACAAAGACAGATTCGAACCTGGGTTCTAGGCAAACTTAACAAACATTACAACCACTAGACCAACACATCTTTTGGTTTATCTCTTGCAAGTCCAAATCTATAAACCTTAGGCACTATTTTAGGGTTAAATTTGTTAAATTAAAAGGAACAAAAAACCTACACACGCTCTCATTCATATTATTATTACGTATAATAGATCTCTCTCTTTCTTCCAAAACCTTTTTAGGGTTTTAACAATGGCACCTTAGTGATTCATGGACAACATCATTCGGTATATATACTCTTTTCAATTCCTTTATTAGTTATAACTGTTTATTATGATTTTGTATCATAAAGTTTCAAATATGATTTAAAACCGTAAATTGTTTTCATCCTCCCTCCTTTCCAAAACCCTAACTCACATCTTCTCTTATTCCATTAAACTCATTAATATGAAATTTTGTGCATGTTTGTTTTAGTGATCACTGATCCATGTGAGGGAGTATTCATCCCACGTTCAAATAAACCAATATGTTTATATTTTTTCCTTCCATCTATCTACTGAATTTCTTTTTGGTTGCATGTATTTTTTTTTCTTATAATGTTTCTTATGTTTCTTAAACAGGTATCATGCCTCATACGTCAATGCCAAGGTAAGTTTCACTTGATTGTTTCTTATTTGTTTATTTAGGGTTCTTTTCGACAAATATTAGGGATCCATTAAAGCTTCAATTCGTAAATCATCAGCGATGAAAAATGGTACAATTTATGTAGATGATTTATTCTTTCTTATTTGTTTATTTAGGGTTCTTTTCGACTCATATTAGGGATCCATTAAAGCTTTGTAGATCATCAACGATTAAAAAAGGTAAGATTTTGGTAGATGATTTATGGTTTACTTTGAAATTTTAGAAGTTTTATTTTGTTAGTTGATTAAAATCTTTTATTTATATGTGAACAAGATGATGTTAAGCAAATTGAGACGCCAAGTTATGTATGCATTTAGTTGACTGGTCTTTTATAAATCATGAATTTTATTGTTTGCAATGTTTATACTTAATTTTTTAATGTTATGCATACAGAGAATGTAAGAAGTTGGAAAAACGAAAGAAATTTTTCATAAAGTTGATGACTAAGCAGCTTTCCAATGCTGATGAGTTCGCAAAACTTTCTTGTGATGTGCTCATATCTACACCACTTCTCTTAAAATCTTCCGTGACCAAAAGGAAGCTTGATCTAAGCAGGTTATTTCCTAATCTTAATGTATATTCATTGTTATAAGTACTTTTCATTGTAATAGCTTATTTTGATATTGAAAAGTACTGAAGTTAGATCACGTAATCACGTTTGTTTTTAGTTTGGCTGCTGTCCTCTGTCAGTATCTATCAGCTTCTATCGCTTTGGTCACTGGAAAAGATCTTGCTCAGGTATTATTCATTTTTATTTTTTATTTTTTTAATAGTTATTGCTTTCGAACAAACTGTAGATATGTTATTATTCTTATAGCTCACATATTTTTTACAGTGCATACTCTATTACTCTATCGGTTAATTATCTCTCGTGCCTGAAATGCAGTACTGCAACATGACAACAGTTTTGACCCGAGAGTATTTAGATGCACGACCCGATGACTGGATGGACTATTATGATGCCAAAAGAATAGCACAATTGTAGGCTCTTTTCCAGTTACCAAAATAAAATACGTAGTTCATTCCAGTTCACTGTCAATGGCATTTCAAATCTGATGATTTGCATAATTGTTTTATCACCTGTTTGTCATCTTTTATCGTAGAGGTGCAAAGGATTGCAGCAACCGGACACTTTGTGAAGAGCACCTAAATTCAATTTTTCCAGCCACTCCCCCATTTTACCCTCGCCAGTTTGTGAAATGTGTTGTTGTTGGGAACTCTAATGATCTGCTAAAGACTGAATTTGGTGAAGAAATTGATAGCCATGATGTAGTTATAAGAGACAATGAGGCACCTGTCAATGAGGTAAACTATTCACCACAAAGATGTCTGCAAGCTTTTAATAGGTTAGCTGATATTTTGAATTCCTTATATGGTATATGCTGATGAGTTGGCCCCCCTGATTATTCATTTTCTTGCAGAAATAAGCAAAACATGTTGGTATAGAAGAGGAATTTTCGGCTAGGAGTTAGGGGAACTCCTAAGAACGTGGTCTCCATCCTCGGTGGATCAGGTATATATTATTTGCAAGACAAGTCTATCTTAGTGACGCAATTATAGAATATAATTTCTCTCTGAAAGTATGTTTTGGATATAAGTTACTGAACTTCTTATATGATGTAAAGTGCTTAAAGCAATATAACCAAATAATGAAGTTTCCTAAAGGGTCTAATAGCACCTGGTTATGTTTCTCTTTAGAACTAACTGCAAGCGATAGTGAGATAAGAATTAAACAGGAAGGTCGATGCAGAGTTCTCACACGATCAGGAGTTTAAGGTTACTATAGTAGATGTTAGTCTTTAACTTAGATGTTTTTTTTTTTTTTTATTATTATTATTTTTTTTAAAATTTTTCATTTTGTTTTAATTTGGATCTTATTGATTTGAAGTTTGATGTGTATAAGTCTTGATTGTGTATGCTATTGGTGGTGGAAGAATGAATATCGTAAAAGGTGTTGCTGGTCTTATTCGGAGGACATCAGGCTATGGTGGTGAGTTTGGCTTAGGGTCACCTTCTCATAAATTCCCTGTTCAGTCTCCAAAAATTCAATTCAGGTAATTTTCAGTATTTTTTTATTTCAATACAGTATGTATTTATAAGATTGGGGAATGTATGAATCATTTGTAGGATTCTACGTTAGTTTTAAGATTTGGATGTTCTGGCAGTAATCCTAAATATGTTGCCCGTAAGTGATCATCTGAACTGTTTTGATTTTTTAGTAACTATATATTTGAATTAGCAATAAATAAATCATTGTGTATTGAATTATATGTTTTAAATCCTAGATGATAGGTCTTGGTGCCATACGGGAAGAAAGCTCAATCTGATACATTACTTTCAATTCAAGTTGAAAGAAACATAGGTATAATCAATTCTAAGAGAATGATGCTTGAAGCCTGTTAGAACCAAATTTGTATAGTCGGTACTTTGTAGTAGCATAAACCAGATTAAACCCACAAAATTAAAACCCACAAAAGAATCAAGAGGCATCGTGAAACACACATTTAAACCCAAAGACATAAATGGACAACTAAACCTAATAACTCCATGAACCAGACTAAGTATTTTAGATATACAAATATCCTCCACCATTTATGTATCAAGATCCACATGCGTATCACCTGCGCCACAAAAAATTATGTTCGGCGTTTAATTTATATCAGTGATCAGGAGGAGCATTCATCATCTCTCCATGAAAACTTGGTTGTAACTATACGTGGCACACTGGCATGTATGAGTGGGCCCGGTAATAGGTCATTTAGAAAAAGAAGTTATGGGTCAAAGATAAAACTATCATACGCGATTTAAGTACATTTCTCTATCAAATGTTTGTTAACTTTCTTTAGTTGTAGATGGGCAACTATATGTAAGAGAATATATAAAGTGATGGTTGATCCTTGAGAGTTACAATTTAACTTATATGTAAACTAACCATTTAAACTACAAAATGCTTGAACCTATATACAGAAAAATGCGAATTACAAAATGATATTGTACGTATGTGAAGAATAAATCTTGCTTATAACTGATAGTGTATATATAAATATAATGTCTACTTAAACAATGCAAGTTTTCCTTTTAAATTTATTGATTTTGTAAATCTCACATGATCAATATATGTCTGTCATAATTTAATGGGGGTGTTTGGCTATGATCACTATTACTGTTTTCAAGCCAAACTTTGCTATCGACTTATCAGGTTTGCTTCTTAATGAAATATTACTACATGAAATAACGGTTATCTAATTATCATATGATATGCATCTTACTTGGCTATAGGATGGTTCAAGATGGTTTCCATCAGAAACAAACTAGGTGAGATCTGTTTTGAACGGCTTATCCTTTCTCATTCATCCTTAATGAACTACTAAATATCAGATACCTCCTCATATAAGTAATCACGATCCATTCCTTCCCATGGAAGTCCTCGTGGTTGTTCCAAGTTGATTCATTCTGCAGCCTCAACCTCTCCAATAGGATCTAAGCAAAACCAAAAACATCATCATTAATCCATAGGTAAAATACGTTCTTAAAAACAATATGTTTAAGTGGCGAAACTACTTACTATCTAAATATTTCTCAGCATTTTCTTTCTCTACGTCCAAAAGATTTGTTTGCACCTAAAACAATCACAAATATCTCATGTTCAATATTTCAAGCATTTGCAAAAACATTGTATAGAGTAGAATGTAGAGTATAGTAACTAACCTGTTTCTTCTTCTTCTTTTTCAGACCAGTAAAAGTTGGCTCGAGACTCTCAGACAATGCAAGCAAAGTTCAAATTTCATTTAAACATGACAAAATCTAAAACGTGACACATATAACGTAACTTCAGAAAATCGAGAAAGTTGATTTATTTACCAGATAAGCTCTCAGTTTTCTCAGTCAGCTGTTCAACAACATCATTAGCAGGGTCTTGAATGGCGACCTTCTTCTTCTTCTTCTTCTTTTTCGTTTGGTCAAATGGGGCAAGCTGCATCATGGTGGTATATCAGTAAACAAATTTTTAAATAGATGATAGCTACCGCAAAAATTTAGATGAGTCACATCGGCAAATTGAGCACGGCGTTTTGTGTTTTTAATAAATTTATTAAAGCAGCATACTACTTAATTACTAATACATAGGTTTTTGTTTTAGATTATGGATCTAAACGTGTAACAGTATTGTTTAATTCCCATATGGAATATACACAAAGACCTTTCTTTATTAAGTTGCGTTGAGTGTAGATCAATTTATTTTAGGATGATATGTGTAACAGTAATGTTTATAGTGTACTGCTGTTGCTATTAGTGGAAGGGATTAGATTTGCAGTAATTTTAGATATGTAATTATGTATACATGTGTTGGGGGATTTATTGGATTTGCTCATTATCATGGCTTGAAATGATGTTCTTGAGGTCTAGAATTATTGTTTTGGGTCGTTATAAGGGACTAAATGGGCTGCTATCCATCAATAAATTATTTAAGGATGGAGACAACAAATGATGTATCTTGGATCAACTGGTATGTATTTAAACAATAACATTAAACAATCTTTTTTCCTCACATGAGAGGTTTGTGTGAGTTATTTAACTCTTTCTTTTTAGCCACTTTCAATGTCTTATAAGACTATATCATCGCACCAGGTGGTTTCTCACTCTCTTGCCAAGAAAGTTCTTAAATCACATATGATTCTTTACAAGCGAATTAACCGTTAATTTGAATTTTATGTTTTTTTTATTGTTGTTATTTGTAGTAAAGCAAGTGAGAATGGAGATGACGGGTGTGTTAAGTTTCACGAATGTAAAACGAGGAAGTGATTGTGGTCGAATCGTAGTCAATGATGATGCTTCTTCGAGGATCTCACGTCGTCGAATGAATTCCAACTGTGTTTTGAGGTTATAAGGAGCCAATAAACTATGTTGGTTTTTTAAATTGAATTAAAAAAAATGTTTATGCAATTTTAATCTTTCTATTTGCTTTTCATAATATACCCATTTTCATTTCAATAAGAAGTGGTTGTTAGAGGGAGTGGACCAAAAAAAATGGTGGAATACAATGGACGTGACTATAATTTTTTTTATTTTTATTTTTTTAATTTTTTATTTTCAATTTTTTTTTTTTTTTTGCTATTCAATTTTGTTTATTATTATTGGCTTGGGATTTTTAAAATTGAAAATAATATAGGTGTTTGAAAAATAGATAGAACACATGTATAAAAAGAAGCTTTATTTCATATTTGAATTTATTTGATCGTATACTTTGTTCTTGCGTATCATTTTGTAACTTTTTTTTCTCATATTCGACAAACATCTCTTATAAATATTTTTAATTTGTAATTGTTGAGCCTAAAATATTTCATAATATATTATTTATCGATAACTAATAGCATCCAAGAATAAGTATGACTAATGCCCGCCTTTATTATATATTATTTTTCGTTAACTAATACCTTCCAACGATAATTTAAGTCATGATAATTCTTTAAAAAAAACTACGACTTAAAACATAATTTTACGATAACTAAAACCATCCAAATTATAATTACAAGTCATGCCCGCCCATCGGGCGGGCTTTGAAGTCTAGTATACATATATATATATATATATATATATATATATATATATATATATATATATATATATATAAAAACAACTTAAACATTTATTATATTTGACGAGTCACTTTACTTTTCGAGTCACATTTATCATGGGTCATAAGCCAACCATGTATCATAAGTCCATTTCGGCTTGTCGTGGCCACACAACACTAGAAAGTCTCGGTAACACAAGACGTTGCTCGAATCAATAATAAACATCAATCTATCCTAGTTAGCCACTTAACAACCACAATTTCAACAATTAGTGGCCGTCTACGGCCCACCGACTAACCTATATCCTTTTACTAATCCACGACACCACAATCTCAACAACACCTCAACATCAACAACATCTACACTTGCCGAGGCCCTAGAGGTCTCGGCTCTACTCCCTCGGCCTATCAACACAACTACGACAACAACTTAACAACCAACAACAACAACTACTCCAACAACGAGAACAACAACTCGATGAGAACAACAACTCGGCATCAACAACAACAACTCGACAAGAACGCAGCAACAACCATTGCAGAGACTCTAGTAGTCTCGGCTTCCTACCTCTCGGCCAAAACTGCATCACAACAACAACTTCAACCCTCCATCCGAGTCCTAACACTTCTCGGCAACACCTCCAATCCCAAACCCGTCACTACGACTTCAACCAAACCTATACTAGCCTAAACCCACTATCAAAACACTAAAAATGACCTCAATAGCAAAACCAAACACCACCGAGAGTCCTAGACTCTCGGCTACATCCATTCGAGCCACACTAAACACAAAACACGACTCAACTTGTGGGTGTGTGTGTGTGTGT
This sequence comes from Artemisia annua, assembly GCA_014162995.1. NCBI lineage: Eukaryota > Viridiplantae > Streptophyta > Magnoliopsida > Asterales > Asteraceae > Artemisia > Artemisia annua. The sequence goes on along the minus strand of LBNU01027547.1, from coordinate 145,269 downwards.
GAGCAGCGGCGAGAGAGAGAAAGAGAAAAGGGTATTAACCCTAGAAATGAATTATAGTTGGGTATTTATAGGTGTGAGGAGTGAATGGGAATTAATATCAAACCCTATCACTCCCTCGGAGACCAATCTCGCCAATCTCTTAATATTTTTACCATATCGTGACCGGGATAAATAAAACGCGTCATAAATATTTTTCCGAGCTTCCGAAGTTATTATATCGACTTTAGAATCGGTTTTACATAAACTTTGGTTATACATACGTATAACCTTTATTTTTATTTATTTATTTTCCATATCTTCACGTTTTTACTATTTGTTGTGCCAAGACACGCAGTGGTACTCACTAGGAAACCAGGGATACTCACGACTCACGCATAACATAGATAAAATATATTAATATAACGACTCGAAATTACCAGTTGTCACAGCCTTCCAGCCTCAGAAGAAACCCGTCCCAGGTTTCTCTAAAAGATTACTTAGTCGGGGACGAAAAGAGATGTGGATACTTCCTCATGATCTCGTCTTCACATTCCCANCGCATAACATAGATAAAATATATTAATATAACGACTCGAAATTACCAGTTGTCACAGCCTTCCAGCCTCAGAAGAAACCCGTCCCAGGTTTCTCTAAAAGATTACTTAGTCGGGGACGAAAAGAGATGTGGATACTTCCTCATGATCTCGTCTTCACATTCCCACGTGAACTCCGGACCATGACGGGTATTCCACCGAACTTTAACAATAGGAGTGCGACTACGCTTAAGTCGCTTGACTTCTCGATCCATAACCTTGACGGGTTCCTCGGTGAAATTCAGATTCTTGTCGATTCGAATCTCTCTTACGGAATGATCGGGGTTTCGTCGGAAAGAAACTTCTTCAAGTTGCAGACGTGGAAAACGTGATGCACGTTACTCAGCTCAGATGGCAGTTCCAGTCGGTAGGCTACCGGTCCAATCCTTTCCAGAATCGGAAACGGTCCTATGTAACGGAGATTGAGCTTCCCACACTTGCCGAAACGTATCACTCCTTTCCATGGTGAGACCTTCAACATGACTCGGTTTCCAACCTGGAACTCAAGAGGTTTACGTCTCCGGTCGGCATAGGTCGGCATAGCTCTTTTGACGATCGCGTGCAGCTTGGAGATGGTTATGAATCTGGACAACCTTCTCGGTCATCTCGAGGATGAGCTCAGGACCGGTGAGTTGACTATCACCCACCTCGGCCCAGCTTATAGGAGAACGGCATTTTTGGCCATACAACGCCTCAAATGGTGAGGCCTTAATGCTGGCATGATAGCTGTTGTTATAGGAAAACTCAGCCAGGGTCAGATGCCTCTCCCAGCCTTTTCTGAAATCTATAACGCAAGCTCTGAGCATATCCTCCAAGGTCTGGATGGTCCTCTCACTCTGACCATCGGTTTGAGGGTGATAAGCTGTGCTCATGTCCAGCTTGGTTCCCATTGCGTTCTGAAGCGAATTCCAGAAATGCGACGTGAAGCGGTTATCGCGATCAGAGATGATGGATACCGGTACACCGTGACGAAATACAATCTCCTTCAAATACAAACGGGCTAACTTGTCTATATCGTCGTTTTCGCTGATGGGTAGGAAATGGGTAGACTTAGTAAGTCGATCTACGATTACCCAAATCGTATCACAACCACTAGTAGTCTTAGGCAACCTCGTGATGAAGTCCATTGTAATTCTTTCCCATTTCCAAACCGGAAGTTCAGGTTGTACTAGCCATCCTGATGGTCTCTGATGTTCGGCCTTCACTTTCGAACAAGTTAGACACTTGCTAACGTATGTAGCGATGTCGGCCTTCATATTGGGCCACCAATAAAGCTTCTTCAGGTCCTGATACATCTTATCGGATCCTGGGTGTATGGAGTACTTCGACTTATGCGACTCCTGCATAATTAGCTCGCAAATCCCTCCGTGGAGTGGTATCCAGCTTCGATCCTTGAAGCATAATGTTTCGTCGGAACGCTTCACGAAGCCGTTCTCACTCTCCACCATTCCATAGAGGTTTTCAGCGGTTCGATTTTCCTCCCTCAGTGCCTCAGCTTGGGCTTCTAATATCTGAGCCGGTAGTGGTGAACTGATGGTCATTCCTAATGACCTAAACCTTAGTGGAGGTATCCTTTCCTTCCTACTAAGCGCATCAGCAACTACATTAGCTTTACCGGGATGGTAGCGAATCTCACAGTCATAGTCACTCAGCAGCTCCAACCAACGACGTTGTCTCATATTTAGTTCCTTCTGATTCAAGATGTGTTGTAGACTCTTATGGTCTGTGTAGGCAACACACTTGGTACCGTATAAGTAGTGCCTCCAGATTTTAAGAGCGAAAACTACAGCACCTAACTCCAAATCATGGGTGGTGTGGTTCTCCTCATGTGTCTTAAGCTGACGTGATGCATAAGCTATCACTTTCTCTCTCTGCATTAAGACAGCTCCTAAACCTTTATGCGAAGCGTCACAGTAAACGATGAAATCCTCAGTTCCTTCTGGCAGGGCAAGAATCGGGGCACTACACAACTTCTCCTTTAGTAACGGGAACGCTTCTTCTTCTTCCTCACCCCATACGTACTTCATGCCCTTCTGTGTCAACTGGGTTAGCGGTTTGGCTATTTTGGAGAACCTCAGTAGGGGTGGTAGGTGCTGTCCACTCCTTGATTGATTCTATCTTAGTAAGGTCCACATGAATTCCCTCGCTGTCGATCACGTGGCCCAAGAATTGTATGGTCGAAATCCAAAATTCACACTTAGAGAATTTGGCGTACAATTGTTCTTCTCTCAGTAGAGTCAATATGAGTTTCAGGTGTTCCTCGTGTTCCTTCTCGCTCTTGGAGTAGATGAGGATATCGTCTATGAATACTATCACAAACTTATCCAAATATGGTCTGCATACCCGGTTCATGAGGTCCATGAATACCGGTGGTGCGTTGGTCAAACCAAATGGCATCACTTGAAACTCATAGTGGCCGTATCGGGTTCTGAACGCGGTCTTGGGGATATCCTCTTCCCGTACCCTAAGTTGATGATACCCGGATCGCAGATCAATTTTCGAGTAAACGCTCGATCCTTGTAGCTGATCGAATAAANATTAGAGCTTTGGTTAATTTTTTTTATGCTTGTAAGCCTTCATGGCATTTGTTCCTTGCACTTCTTGTTGATGTATTATCTTGCAAATTGATGTATTAACTTGCTAGTATCGATGATTACTTCTAGTTTTTCTTTCTCTTCTTGCATGCTATATATATATATGTGTGTATATATATATATATATATATATATATATATATTGTTTGTCCACTAAATATTTTTTTTGCAAGAATTCCATATCTCGATTCTTCTTATAACCTCAAAACGAGGGGGAGTATACGTCAAGGGGGAGCTCCAATTTTATCGGGATAACCTTTTTGATGATAACAAAAAGGGGGAGAATTGATATAAACTCACGAAATACTTGTATATATACTAATTTTTGTTTAATGAGTTTAGATTTTGTAATCATCAAAAAGGGGGAGATTGTTGACATAAATAATGCATAAAAACGTTATTTATATTTTTCGATATCTCTACGTTTTGATGATCACAAAATGTAAAATCATTAAATGTAAGATTACTATGTAAACAAGTATTAAGCTAGTTTATATCATTTTATCCAACTTAATCACTTAAGGTATGAATAAACAAGTGCTTAATACATCTCATGATCAAAGGGATATTTAATTAATTATTACAAAGTTTATTTAATAATATAAGCATATTATATATTTTTGAAAAACACTTTTGGTAATAAAAGAAAATGTTTAAATCATACTAAATATATGAATTCAAATTTTTAACCAAAATCAGTTAGTTTTTCACCAAATAAACTTTCCCCACTAAAAGACAGAAAATCTGGCCGTTACAGCTGGGCGGCCCCCTTAATTTTAAGGGGGCTGGCCATGAATTAAGGGGGCCGGCCACGCTCCCCTGTCAGAATCTGTCATAAATTTTCTCCTATAAATACCACCTCAAACCTGGTATTTTTCTCACCTTTTGCACGAAAATTTTCAGATCCAAATCTCTCTAAACATCTTCTAAAACCCTTTGATCATTAAATTATTAATCCTTGTTTCAAGTGATTCAATCCCTTCTCATCCATCCTCATCCAAAGTGCAAAAGAAGAATACTCCTTCAACAACCAAGTTTAAGAAGTATTGTAGATTAGTTGTGTACATTGTGTAAATTATTTGTGTAGTTGTGTTGTGCTTGTAAAAAGTAGTTTTAGGAGAAGTAGAAGTTGTGTAGAGAAGAAGAAGTCATGAAGTGGTGTGAAGTAGTGAATAAGGTATGGTGTGTACTAGTAGTGAAGAAGTTGTGAAGAGTCGTGAGATTGGTTCTAGCTAGGATTAGAACCCGACATCTAGCTTTATGTCGTTAAGCCGGTGTAAGCGAAAGTTGTGTAAGGTTTCTCCGCCACAAGGGAGTTTGTTGACATAGTGAAGAAAACTCTCGAGTAGGTGACTCGGGGAGTGGAGTAGGAACAAGGAAGGTGACCTTGTAGCCGAACCACTATAAATTCTTGTGTTGTGGTTTGATCTTTCCAACTCTTTACTTTCATTACTTATTTACTTATACCATATTTGCTTAGTTAGTTAGTAACTATATAATTGTTCATATAGTGCAAGTATTGAATTCACATAAACTAGAATCGAAGTTTTTTAAAACAAACTTGTTTTTATAAATTTTAAAACAGACGTAAAACTATTCAACCCCCCCTTCTAGTTTTCCACAACTAGGAATATATGGCATCCCTCCTCGAAACACTTCTATGCTCTAGAGCAAGAGATGATGTTCAATCGGGAAGGTGTTCCACGATCGTTCCCATCTCCCTGTATCGTTAGGATCTTCTTGCCATAATGCACATGAACAATCTCCTCAACTCAGATGATCACGGCACAACGAGTGGATATCCAATCTATTCCGATGATGACGTCAAAACTACCCAAGGTAACCGGCAACAGACGAATCTGGGATAGTGGGGATACAGGAAATACGGGACATCTCCTAGCGATATGCATTCGTGGCGGACGATAACGCTCACTATCTTCTTTGCACGGTCGGGGCGTACGGCATGACGTGAGATACGCAGAATGGCGGGAGTGATCCTTTAGGATCCTAGGTGAGAGATCTATCTCCAAATGGAATTGGCGGGAGTTGCGTCCTAGCATGACACCATTTCACACAAATTATACGCAGGTGGCCAGTCTTCGTATAATCGGGGTCCAATACTGTGATGCTAGTTTTCAACTTACCACAGTTAAATGTTAGATGTTTGGGAGTTCCTTCCTAATGTCGTGATGGAACTAAACTAGCAGGGTACAATCAAGAAGTAATACGGAAAAGAAACCAAGAAATACCGAAACAAAGACAAGAATTTGCACACAGGACATATATAACAGGCTAAACCATCGTCATAACGTGATTCGATAGAGTTACATTCCAAATAACATTCGTCAGAAACCATAACACTTCCAAAGTTCTTAAGAAAATGCTAAAGAAGTCGTACAAAACGATAACGTAATAAGCATAAACGGGATTTATATGAGCAAGGATGTCGTCCTTGACATCACATCTTATTCTCCTCCTCCTATCATCTACAACTCTTCCGTCCTCTTAGCCACTTGGTTTCCCTAGTGCTTGGCACTCCTTCTTGATGTGCCCCTCAATTCCACACCCGAAACAGATGCGTGTCGATGTCTCAGTCTGGCCCTTATGCTTACAGTAACGGATCACATGCCCAGCTTTGTTACAGAGGTAACACTTCTTCCGACACTTTCCAAGGTGTCGACCCTTACAATGAACACACCTTGGTTTACCAATCTTAAAACTCTTCTTCCTACTTGATATGACAACAGTGCGGCCCCTAGTGATCTTCTATTGTCTGCTTAGTTGGCAATTGCCGCTTAGGTAACTCTCCCACTTCCTCTTAACTGCTATCATTTCCTCAACTGCATTCCCAATCACCGGGCTCATCCGAGCATGTGCTATGACTGCAGCATCTCGAAGAGTTGCCGGTTCAACCGCGGTCACGTCCATTGGGACTCGTGGGGGCAGTCCTCCGATATAGCGCTCGACCTTATGAGCCTCACTGGTACCCATCTCAGGGCTTAGTAGCATCAGTTCAAGGAAACGATTAGTGTAGGTTTGGATGTCGGTACCCTTCACCTTATGTCCTAGAGTTCGGCTCTCAGCTCCTTGTCCTTAAGGTCTGATCCGTACCTTCCACAACCATTTCTCGGAACTCTCCCCAAGGAGTATTGTAGGCTCGCTCAGCTCCTACAGCCCTTAGGTAGCTAATCCACCAGGCCCATGCCCTGCCTTGCAATGTGGAAGTGGCATAATCAACCTTTGAGTCCTCTTCACATCTACTTTTCTCAAACGCGGCCTCCATTACTTCCACCCAGCGTCTCACAGCGACGGCTCCTCCATTACCGTCAAAGTTGACGGTTACAGACTTACTAAATTCCACAAAGGTGCAGCCACTTTTCCTGCCATCATTGCCTACGGCGGGAGAGGCGGGAGTGTGAGAACGGTGAACTTTTGCGAATTGTTCGGCGAGTCGCGCAAACTTGTTGGTCAACTCCGAAATGCCATTGTCAGTTGGTAGCGGTTGGTTGTTAGTCGTCTCGAGGTTGGTAGCGGGGATAGNCGGCGAGTCATGCAAACTGGTTGGTCAACTCCGAAACACCATTGTCAGTTGGTAGCGGTTAGTTGTTAGTCATCTCGAGGTTGGTAACGGGAGTAGCGGTGGTCGGGTTTTGGTTTAGAACCATTGATCTGAAACTAGAAATACAAGTAGTAAGATCTCCGTCAGAAAGTCGCATCAGGGTTCGGGTTCGGGTTCGAATCATGAAAAGAGACATTCGGATTGATCGTAATTTGACGTGTGAGGATGCTACGCGATGTTACGGCGCAGAATATGCGACTTAAGAAATTGAGTGATTAGCGAGTTATATCGGTAATTCTTTTATAAACTGAGTGATCTCAAAGCAAGTTATCGAATGATATCAAAATGATCCCAAGAAGCATGACGTAGCAGAATACTCAGAAAGCACGATGTATTAGAATACTTAGGAAGTATAACATATCTGAATACTCAGGAAGCATGAAGGAGTAGAAATCATATGGTGAACGCATAGAGTTACTATCCCTAAAAGACATAAGTGAACAAGGATGTGCTAAAGAGAGGCATGGTTGTGACAACGGTATAGGGTAGATACAAGTGTCTCAATAGGAATTGAACCACACGATATAATCCGTAGGATAGTAGTAATATTACTAATAATAATGATGATACGAATAATAATAGTATTATGAAATCGGGATGCTGAAAGCATTAGCACAGAAAACATAAGACATAAAATAGAACCTTAGCTTGGCAGGCGCACGTCGGTTCCCGGATCAGTCATCTGAAGAATGGTTATAGTCTAGGTTTTGTTTAATTACCCAGTTCTCTATAACCTGGATCTGATACCAATCTGTAACACCCCCAAAATTTGGTACAGCGGAAGACTTATCAAAGTTTCGGGGTGCTACTTGGATTGGAACACAACACAATTATATAGAACAGAATAATCATAAATAAGTTTTGATAGATAGTTAAAGTAGGATTTAAGTTTTACAACCCCAAAATGTAGCAAGCCCACAGTAAATAAAGATAGGTCCCAATTTAATTATTATGAGAGTTTTAACCGATAACTGATCCTTGTAACCGCTACGCTTGCCAAGCCTTCAGTCCGCAAACAGCACATCACAAACTACACAGTACCTGAGAATACATGCTAAAACGGGTCAGCTTACGTTGGTGAGTTCATAGAGTGAGACGTAAAACAAAACGCAACACAAGGGTAAACACATCAGGACAAACACTAGGTACTCGTGAACATAATAATAAAAATATAAAGATCCTATAGGTGCATACTATAGCTAAATGCTGCACTTGCAGTCATTCTATCTCACTTCTGCAGAAAAGTAGATAGTAGCGCACTCGCAGCCTATAACCATTCCACTATCATATCATACCATAAACATAATCATAATATAATCATACCAACAACATAACCAATATCATAAATATACCGATAACATAACCAAGATCACAAACATTCCAATAACATAACCCTTGTCACAAACATACCAATAACCTAACCAATATCACACACGCAACAACCCATAACGAAACCAATAACGTCACAATACCAAAGAAAGACCAAATAGCAGAAGAGATAACGAAGAGTATAGCGAAGAGCATGTATTCTCCCCCAAAGAATAGAAAACGATAAAACAGGGGCTATGAATTCACCTCTAGTAGTAGTCGAGAGGTGATACAAAAGAGCAAACAAGAACACTAGTAAGTCACGGCACTGCGGGGCTCGGCACAACCTATTAAATAAACACGTCTTAGTATTTTATCCAAAATCTATAAACTTATGAATATGAATTATTTCTTAACAATATTCTTATTAGATCTTTTCATTATAACCTTTTATTTGTGTTTGGTATCGTTGTGTGTGCGGTGAAGACACGACACTGACTCGAGTGAACACACGCCAAAACAAAGACCACGCACTTAAACAACTTAAAAGACTAGGTCAGGGTCAAACGTCGTTAGTTATAGTTTAATAAACTCCTCGAATGGATTATCGAATCTTTATCGAATTTGCCAACTCGATAAGCCCGATAACTCCTTCGTCTCATTTATTACTCCAAAACTAAGCCACGTTGGTCGATGAGTCGTAAGGATGAATTGCCCATTAATAAATTTCCACCGTTACGTTTATCGGACATTCATTAGACTAATTGGCCCAATAAGTTCGATTAGTCGTTAAAGCCGGACCTATTAATGTTAGTTGATCCGTAACTCGACCTATCTAACACAAATCCTAAACCTACTAAAAGGGGGTAGGTCCCGATAAACGTGCCCTCGAAACGTGTAGTGACTCGCCCGATTCCACATTTAATCGTATTTCGATTTCTATTGTTAATAATAATAATTATTAGATCTCGTCTCGTCGTTATTTAACATTTCCTTGTTAATCGAGAAATATTAATAAACGTTTTCTCAACGTTTTTTAATATTTCTTATTAATTCGAAGACGTTATATAATGCACTTCTCGATTTCTAATTATTATTATTTATTATTATTATTAACTTGTAAATACAATCGTTATTAGTATTTAAAAGTCAATATATATATACATTCATGTCAATAACCGTTATAACCGTTCATTATATTTTTACGACTTTTCGTTTTGAGTCACAATTATCATGGTTCATGTAGTCAACAATATATCTCAAGTCCATTTCGGCTTGTCGTGACCACACGAGACTAGAAAGTCTAGGTGGCTCACGACGTTGCTCGAATCAACAATAAACGTCACTATATCCTAGTTAGCCACTTAACATCCACAACTACATACGACGGTCGTCTACGACACATCAACTAATCTAACCCTGTTATCTATTACACGACAACCACAATCACAACAACAACACTAACCCAACATCAACACAACAACGACAACAAAGTCAACAACACAACTTTGCTGAGACCCTAGAGGACTCGGCCTCTACCTCTCGGCCAAGCTAAACGACCCAACAGACCCTCATGGTAACCAATAACAACGACAATAACCATAACTAAAATCAACAACCACAAGATCAATCAACAACTCGACTACTACAGCAACAATAATCATGGCATTAACTCTTGGCATCCACAATCCAATTCCTAACTCCTAAGCTCTTGGTACCCATCTCCGACTCCAATCTAACCCCATTTCACACCTACAATTCACATCAAATCCAAAACCAACCTCTCGTATAACACACAAATACATCCAAACAACTTCTAACCAATTCCTAATTCTAAACTCATATTTAAATCCGAAAACCCATAACAAAGATGACCAAAATCTTAGGCCGTGAGCCTAATGCTCACGACATCCTCACGCACGCACAAACAAAAACCAACACAAGAACAAAAATGATACCAAACTCTGTATATTTTCTCATTTTAGATCTTTATTATTCGTTATTAGTACAAAACCCTCAAACCCTAAGGTTTGAGGTTCGAACCAAGGTACAAAATGCCTCAAATGGCGAGATAAACCCACCTTTGTCTTCGGATAACTCGAAAACACGAAAAGGAATATTGGTGTTGGTGATTCGTGGTAAAAACTTGAGTGAAAGATGTGTTAGGGTGAGATTTAGAGTGCGTGTGATAGCTCAAAGGATAGAGGGGAAGATTTTGTGAAGAATGGTGGTGGTGGTTTTAGCCGGAATTATGACCGGTATCAATGAGAGAGGGAGTGAGGTGGTGTCGGCTGGTATAGGTGAAGAGGAAGGGTGAAACCCTAAAAGGGTTATAATGGGTGTATTTATAGGATGAGGTGTAAGAGGTGGGGATTACAAGCAAACCCTAGCGCGCCCATAGGGACTAGTTTTACCATTTCTTTCATATTTTTAACGACATGTGAAGCAAACCATTAAACCGTGTTATAAGTATTTTCCGAGCTTCCGAAACCATTTCCATAAATCTTAGAATTGTTTTTCCATAAATTTTGATTGTAAATATGTATATCTTTATATTTCATCTTTCGTTTAACCATTTATTCGCGTTTTTATTTATTTCTGTGCCGCGACTCGCAGTGGTACATACTAGGAAACGGGAAAACTCACAAACCATGAATAGAATATATGAATAGAAATATGGGAAAAACCCGAATTTGCCAGTTGTCACAATATTATTTGTTAAATCCATTTAGATTATAAACATTGAAAAGTACAAATGGTGTAATCGTGGTTTTGGGTGATGTTGTTATTATTCTTATTATTAGTAGGAAGGTATCGTCATTTGCTCAAAATACATGGACCCACAAGTGGTATTATAGCGGGTGGGTTTCTCTTAATCCATATCCATTCTTGAATGACTGCTAATAATTCATAGCCGCTCTTGAATGACAACTAATAACATAAAATCAAAATCATCCTCTTCCAACTCTATCAAAATTTACCCACCCCAATAACAGTCCCGCTTCATTTCTACAAGATTGGGTTCTATCACGATGATCTTGTGCAAAATGAATCTTCATCTGCCTCCTCTCCAACACTTTTAACCACCCTCTTCTTAGTACTACTTTCTTGCAAGTCCCTTCGTTCAAGAATAAAGTTCACTAGGACATAGCGTCCTGAGTAAATGTTTTCATCCTAAAATTTCTGTTTCAAAGGTACTCGTGAAATTGTGAGTATGTTTATCTCACAAACTATGAAGAGTGGTTATGCTAGTTATGGAACAATGGTTACTCTCAGTAGCAACCAAGATTGGGTTAAAGGAGCATCAAGGGCTATTAATGAGGCATCTGAAGTCATTGTTGATGGGGGATGCATCAGGGGGAAGGATGGTTTGTCTTCAGTCGTGCTGAACAGGTGCATCAGGGAGTGTTCGTTGAATCGTGTAGTTATTGATCCTCAAGAAACTTCACTGAAGACATCTACAATAAAGGAACAATCTTCATTGTTTGTTTTTTATTTTTTCTTTGTTGTACATCAGTTTGTAAGAAGAAGCCTTTAATCTCACTTGCCACTGATTATAAATAAGCTATCTTTGTCTTTAAACAGGGGGAGACTCTAGGTAGAATAACTGACCCTACAGTCCCTGACTAATAATTAAGATAGCTAGTTACGATACTAAAGGAGCTGAACCAATGGTAACTCCGACCTATGACACTGATAGTTCAAGGTCTGCAAGTCTATATCTTCTTCAGCAACAATGAGGAATCAAATTGTAACTATTTATTATTTCATTCCTTATTGTAATTCACTATGTAAGAAGAATCCGTTATGTTCACTTACTACTTATTAAGATTAGGCTATTTGTATATATTCAAATAGGAGGAGATTTTTGGGTCCGATTTTGACCCAGTTGTCTCTGACAAGTATTTAAATATAAATTAGCCTAATTATTTCAGTCTCTGATAAAGATCAAGGAGAACAACACTCACTGATAAAGATCATAGAGTAAGACACCCCTTGATGGAAATCAGAGGTCTTCTCTCTGATGATTATCAAAGAGTGTTACTCCTTGATGGTTATCAAAGAGTGTGATCAGTGAATATAGCTCACTAATGGTGATCAGTGAATATAGCTCACTGATAATCACCAGTGAATGTAACTCACTGATAAGAGAAATTAGTGAGAGTTGTATAAAGCTCAAACAACTGTCAAGCTTTAGGGAAGTCAAAGATTAGCTGAAGAAAAACATTTTAAGCTGATGTGGTATCAGTGAGTAATGTATAAGAAGCTACAAACAACATAAGAGTCACTGAGATCTGACAAATGTCTCAATGACCCTGAAGACTTATCTCTGAAGAGCAACTTAGTCTCTAAAGTATGGGCGGGAAACTTCTTGTGAAGATAAGCATAAGGACTTATCAAAAGATGAGAAAAGTAAGATCTTGGGTACAAAAAGTTGGCAGCACTGGTAAACTAAAAGTACCCTTAACCTAGCATTACTAGGCACGTGCTATCTATTCCAAGTTGACAAACTACTATACCCATGTACATCCACAATATTTTCTTTCGTATTTAAACTAAACATTGTAACCGAGATAAGTAAGGATTAACAAACACATAAAGTAATACTTAATATTATAGTTGATAGCATCACCTCTCCTAGGAACGAACTAAGCATAGCTAGCTGCCACTAGTCGTTCTAATATGAGAGTTTTATTTGTCATCAACCGGAATAGTGTGTCATAAGCTATTCCTTGTAAATCTTTGATACATTTCTAATGATATTTATAAACGTTGAAAAGTACAAATGATGTTATTATAATTTTGGGTAATGTGGCTCTCATGTTCAAATGAATATGAGAGGATCCTCATCCTTATTATAATTAGTAGGAAGGCATTGTTATTTGCTCAAAATACATAGACCAACAATTAGCTTATCCATAGAAGACTTTGACCTAATATTTAATATGATGTGAATTATATGCAATCACATTTTTAAAATTTTAAAATTCATCTCTTATTAGGGGTTGTGTGTAACAAAAATATGATGTTAATTATTATATTTATAAGCTGAGTTTGATTGACCGCGCCACAGCGGGTTTTATCATTTGTTTATCTAACTTCAATAGTTTGGTATAAAGTTTTTTTCTTTATACTTACATGTTGTCAAAAATTTATTTATTAGATATTTTGGTTTATCGTTCCTTTTTATTTTGAACAACATATTTATTGAAGGCATCTAGCAAAAATCTAGAGAAAGAGAGTACAAGATAATGAAGATATTACATGTTTGTACAAGATGATAAAGGATCATTTATCCAATCGATTCAATTATGATTCAATTTACTATTCGTGATTAGAATCTACGTGTGTGATAATATTTTAATTTCATTCACAAGTGTGCGGCTTATATCAAAGCAAACGTGATTCCTATACCTCCGTATTACCCACAATCTTGGTTTATATAAACACATCACAATAATTATGTCCGCTATTATATAATACTCCAAACTCATTTTTCATGATTGACGTTATTGTTATGACTTTTGGTGGACTAATTGCATGAAAATGTATATAGCTTATCACCTTTTATTATTGTGTGTAGCCAATTATTTGTTTCTTAGATCTACGTAGCATATTTTTAAATTTTATCTTTTGGTGTATCATATGACCATTTTTGTGTACTATTTGATTGATTTACTCATCTTCTGATTAAATTTGATTGTATAAATTAAGTGTAAAATCGTTAAAAAAAATACGCAAAATTGATCACAGGATACACTAAAAAGATCGAGTTCAAAAAAAATGTTACATAGATGTTAAAAGAATAGTCGGCTTTACACAGAACAATAAAAAGTGAAAAGTTAGTTAAATTTCCGTGCAATTAGCTCATTTTTGCTTCATGCGTTTTCCGAATCATAAGTAAGAGCTTACTAAAAATGATAAACCATCACGTATGTTTATTAGACATAACTTTTTTCATATTTAAATATAAGGTCCTATGAGAGAGGAGCATAAATTAAAGGCCAACATTTGTATTTCGGAATTGTATATGTTTATAGAGATCCACGGCCAAAGAAACACCAATATGAGTTACACAGTTACACTTACAGACCTCCCACACAAAAACAAATAAGAGTGGCCAAAAAAAAGCAACTAGATGATGGAAATTACTCTTCGTAGACCACTAAACAAACCAAAACTACTGTAACATTAATAAGATGAAGTATGGGAAAATGAATGTAAAAAATTCATCTTTACATTTATAACTTTGTATAAATTATACCATCTTTTCATGGCTATAAGTAGTGTGAATTTTTTGTTTGAAAATTGAGATAGTTGTTTATATGTTTTTGCACTTTACTAATGTAACTGTTGATGCATAATCTGGCGCGGACTTGATTCAACGACTCTCCTGGGCCGTTAGTCGTCTTCTCGAGCCCTAAGTAGACCTGTCAACAAAGAGAACCTGTTAGGAGTGGACCCGAGGCCGTAGCCCCGGGATCCACCTTCGACGGTCAAGTTAGAATCTATGCGATATAGCATATAATAGTTAGGTTTAGGGTAACCTGTTCGGTCGTAATCAATAAGGAGATTGCAGCCATGTATTTATAGGGCATGGATTAGGGTTTAGGCATAGAGTGGGCCGCTGTCTGCCGGGCCTGACCCATGTAGGGTCCAGTCCGGACTATATGTCCACAAGCCCCCCAAGTTAAGTATGACATAGTGCGTGGCTATGTTATGCTAGACTTAAGTTCTATTCATGGCCGCGTAGGCCCAATCAACCATGACGGCATGGCCCATGTGTGCGCAACTTGTGTGCACATGGGACGGATCATACTGCGCAGCCCACATGCGACAGTGCGCACTGGGA
>LBNU01027547.1:117454-130100 GCA_014162995.1 Artemisia annua | reverse complement strand
ACAGACGCAGATAGATGTATCGTGACCGCATAGACTCTAACGTTTGTGAATGATCGCAGTTGACCACGGCTTTTGTCTGCGTGCGCTCATGGCGATTGACTAGCATCGTGGTGCCTGTATGTAACAGTGCGCTCATGGCGCCAATCTGCGAAGATGTCGTACGCATGGCCTAAAGCGGGTAGATTTATCGTGACTGCGTTGTTCGCGGCTAAAAGATAAAGTAGGTCCGATCGTGCGGACTTAGTTCGTTATAGGTAAAATCGTGTTTACCAAGTTTTAAAAGATTTACATAAAATCTTATCAATATTTAAAAAATAAATATACGCCATCAAAAGAAAATCCACAATTAAAATAACCATGGTTGCCATAATTAATCTTATGGTTATAGATAAATGCGCTTTTTATGGCCATCCGTATCAATTGGACTCCTATCTTATATATTTAACGAGCGGGGTAGCCCGCGCGTTGCTACGGGAGCACTGTGAAATTGTTAGTATATAGACGATTTGGCGGACTTTTTTTTTGGCATAAAATCTCAAAAAATAAATAAATAAATAAATAAATAAATAAATAAATAAATAAATAATCTATCAATATAAAGCTTTACTGGAGTAGTTAGAAAAAAAGTAAATCATCATAAGTTGTTAAATGGTTTCATCAAACAGATCTTAATGAAAACATGTCTAAAGTTGCATCACTAAAACCTGAGGCTAACACTGAAGCGTTAAAGGTAAAAGGATGATCTAGTAGCACATGTAATGCCCATGTTTAATCTATTGAAAATGTATGTCACAAACTTCCGCCCAGGTTAGTTTCCATCCTCCTAATCCGAACATGTAAAGTAAAAACGTATCTCTATACAGGTGAATTGAGGTAGAGTAGGAAGTGAGTTAGCGAAATCCTCATAGGTCTCATCAGGACTACTAATCTTATCAATCACCCGCTGATTTTCAATTTTGTAGGTAATGTATCTGTAATTCCTTTTTGTTTTCAACTCAAGAACCTTCAGATTGCATTCTCATCATTCGCTGCCATTCCAGAAGCCGTGTTCGCCTAATCAAACAAACGCCTCATTAGGAAAGGGGAAAAAAATCAGTTTGCATTCATTATACATTTTATGTGCTGTCAAACTGTAGTTTGTAGCTAACTATATATCATAGAAAAGTAGTCCTAATCCAGAAACTACAGGTTGAACATAGCTATACGGGACGCCTAATCATGACAAAAAGAAAAAAAATTCAATTAAGATTGGATATCCGTTTTCCAGATGGCCTAAAAAATGGTTTCACCAGTGCAATTTAAAAAATGCAAAAAATACATGAAACATACTTTGAATCGATCACACTAATTCCAATAAACTATTTCTAAATGCAGAATTAGGAAAAGAGCCATTAGTTATTTAACATATCTCGGTAATTGTGCTAATAAAAGGACTATAAACATCTTTCCATCTCCCAAACCACAATCTGGGTACACAATTGAACACCTATAACATGTTTTCATAATTTAAAAAGCTTTCGTACTAAGTTCTTTGACAATTTGATCTGTGTCGTTTCTTTTGACCCTAAAACAATCATAATTCAAAATTTATGATCTCATCTATGCAAATCTGGTGTATACAAACCTGATTTTGGACATGTTGCATCCTAACCTGATTCGTAACGCGTTCCATCCCAATTATTTTGTTTAGTTGTAATTCAGTAGCAATTATATATAGCCCCACTGTCATCAAAGCAACTTCAACCTATTGAATGATGATAATACAAACAAATTCTATTAGGACCAATTTCACAGACTGGAGAAAACAATAGACGTTCATAAAAGAATGAAAGCAACTTTGAAGAGCTATCTAAAGCTAAAAACAGATTTAAAAATCTAATCAAATGCACACTTCATCAAAGTACATAAAAATAAAACCTTTTATATTCATAAATGTATTTTGTATCAGAAGACAATGCAGAAGAAAAAAAATCAATTTAGCATAAGCAAGCTAGCCATAACAGCCCCTCATTGTTTGAACCAACATATCTCAGAATACTCACGCGTTATAATAACTACATTAGCATAAATGCGTAAATATCAAAAAATGTAGTCAAGCATCAGCATAGCGTTATTTGTATGCGTATCCTTAACATTTCAGTTTAATCTCAAAACTGTTCATATGCCGAAAATCAAAACAATATGAGCAGCTTTAACTGAACCCAAACGGATTCATGACAACATCTTTTGTAAAAAAATGTGGCCCACACAAAGACTCCTCAAAACAGAAAGTGCATGCAAACAGACTCATGACAGCATCTTTAAAGGAAAAATGGCTCATTTTTCTTACCTTGTTTTTTCACGCGTAGCTTTTTTTTTTCTCCTTCAAGATACACACCATAGCAGCCAGAAATAGTGTGGCTAACGAAATTGGTGGAATCACAATGAGTACTTTTTTTTCTGTTGTTGACCAAATTACCTTGCATTAACAAATGATAATAGCCAGTAAACTTTAGTATTCACAGTGAAAAAAAGAAAGAAAAAACATCAAGATTTTATATTACTTCTTTGGTTTTATATTATCACCTCGCAATTGGTTTTTTGGATGCATTCTTTTGGATCTACACAGGTTCGCCAGCTTTCCAGTCAAACAAAATAAAAAACATGTGTAAGAATCTAAACATAAGAAGTTGAAAAGATTGTACAGATTAAGACATTGCATTTTGGATATTGGATTCATCATTTTGCAACTGTGACCTGATTTTGGCTAAAGTATTTGTTTCAGCCCAAGATAAAAACTTGAATTATCAAGTTTGGCAAGATTTTCAAGGGTAGGAGAGGGCGTATGCCCTGTGTTTCACTCTTTGTGCACCTGTTGGACTCAAAATAATAAAGTACTTTTTGACAATGATAGGAGACGCGGAAGAATCTTAGTCTTGCCCTACAATTCACATACAGGGTTTTGTACTACATGCTATCTGCTTTTATGTTACTTTGGTATTATGTTATGCAAGATCTTTTATTAGACTAACCTCTTTTACATAACGCTTTTCGCTGAATTTTTTAGTTCTCATCTCTTGGATGTGATTAGATATCATATTCTAATGTATGGAGATAGTGTAATATACAAAAAGAGAATAAAAAAAGATATATGGCATTTATTAAGATGCTCTTGCATAATAGTCCATGAATAGATTCAATCTATAATGTTCTCGAAGGAGAATCTATAATGCATTAGCAAATCAGCCTGGCTGATATCGTTTGCTTGAAGTATTCAATAGTTAATAAATCTTTTTGTGCATAAACATATCAGTTACAGAATAAAAAGGTTATAATTTTTCCCCCTAATGGTGTTGAAAATATTCACTTACACTACCGCATTTTGCAATAAGTCAAAAGTTATCCACTTATCAAAACTAAATCTAACGGAACTAAAAAATAAGCGAATCGAAACTCAATATTCTACGATGCTTACTTCAAGTAGCTTATAAGTGGTTATTTTGAGTGACCGTGTTATGGAAAGTCCCCGAAATATCAGCACCAAACAGTTGCAGGCCCACAGCAGAACCATGACAGTTAACATGCCGAACAACACTCGTATCAAAGTCTAGCACTTTTCGATGTGGTGTAGAAGTTGCAACCACAGCAAAATCATGTAGCTGAAAATGACGGCTGCAAATATATTAAAAAAATGCATAAGAGAGGTAAAATGATACCTTAAACTGACGAAATTCAAATGTTTAAGGTAATAATAAAAAAAACCTTTTGTTCAGTGTTTAAATGTAGAAAACTTGATGAGTTAAATACACTTTAAAGTAAAAAAGAAAAAAAATACACTTTGGTTGGTGATTCATTTCTTGGAAGTACGCCCATAGAAAACTTATCAGCTACTTTATGATAATTGGAAATGGAGTAAAAAGATATCACGTACCTTAGAGTTAGTTAGATAGACACATAATCTCAGGTTTATAATAATATTAATCGAGTCTTTAACTTTAACTTTAACTTTCTAATAAGTCATATTTAACCCAAAAATAACATTATCTCACATAAATAAGCACTGATTTTTCAAAGATTGCGTACCAAAGTGCCTAATCAAGCAATTCCGCTAACAACCCATTCTATAAAAATAATATCATGTCTTATGACCGACTGTATTAGATGCTCCTAGACGTTGTTGCAGGTGTCATTATGATCGACTTACGTTTGTTCTAAGTGAATGTAGTGATAACTATAATATTAGTTATTCCAAAGAAACAATGATAACTAAAATAGCACACCACTCACCTGTTACAGGTTCTTGTATCGGATCGCAAAACATCTGGCCATGGACTTTTGGTTGTCGCATATAAACAGATTGGAATTCTGAATAAGAAACAATATAGACTGTAGACTTCCCTTTGTGAGCAATAGACCCGCCATTATTCTGTGGCAATGTTGATACAACACATGGTTGAACCGAAACACCAAAATGTTACAGCTTCCAACTGACTCATTTAATGTGGTTATTGGCTGTAAAAAGAAACACAATAATGAAGCTGACAGAAATATGTAGCACATGAACTTCTGTGATCTTAATCAAACATAACCCTAATGCGTCGATTCGCACCTTTCCCAAACCATTACGATATAACAAACACAATATAATAAGTAACACTTGAAGTCACATTAGTCATTTAAAAAGCATATCTAAACAGTCCTATAATTAGAACAAAGATGAGTTACAACCGGTTTGCCTTACCTGTGGTGGATGAGTAAAGAACTTTTCTTCTGAAGTGTGTCTTATCATTCCAAGAGCTGAGTATACAGCAGCAAAACCTGAGCAAAAACAATAACGCCAAAAAGTTAGAGAAGTGTGTCTTATCATTCCAAGATTACTGCACCGTTCACTACTCTTCCATCCCCACTTTTTAATATCAAAGATTATCTAAAGTAATTACTTCTATTTAAAGTCTCTACCTTCATAAAATTTTCCTCAACTTCAAATATATCAACCTTTGGTTGCCCTGAATTATGATTGGGGTGTCCTTAGCCACATGAGGAGACTCGTCTATAAATTACATATGTCCCTTGCAACCTGAAAATATACAGATAGCTGCTCACTGAATCTATACAAAATTTAATCATTGTAAATCATAAGCATAAAAAAGAATATTTAATTCTAATCTAACAGAAACCAACATTAAAAAACACTATTTTAGTCTAATCCAACCAACTTAACACTAAAGATCACAACTTTATTATCTAACAGCAACCCAACAAAATTAACATTAAATCCAACAAATATTGATTCATACAACAATCTAAAACCCAACCCCAAACGACAGTGAATCACTTACCTTCACATATCAATCAAAGAAACACAATCGTATGCAATAGAGAGAGAGAGATTGAGAGAGAGAGAGAGAGAGAGAGAGAGAGAGAGATGCGTGATTTACCAGCAAACCCGCCGGATACGCCTCGCAAGAAAAAAAACGACCACTGGCCGGTGAGATGTGCGTGTGTGATTTGGGATTTGTGGATGTGGAAGAATCTAGGGTGTGAGTGTGATTTGTGTGTGAGGGATTTTTTTTCTTTGTAGAATGGATGAATCTGGAAGGATGGAGAGATTTTTTGGGGCTCATAAGGAAAGAATGGAACGGTAAACGGGACACGGTACTCTACAAAACGGATGAACAGTTGTTATAACAGTAGTATTACGGGGCTCCGACCAATAGAAACGCGTTTTTGGCCCAACGGGAATCCTGGGCTTTAGATATATTGATAATTACAGATAAGATATTCTTTTATAAATAAAGTTGGCCCATAAATTATTTTATTTATAATTTGGCCAGTAAGCATATTTATCGAGTACCATGATACATATGTGAATCTTATGGTTGAAGATAAATATTCTAATACAACATTTTATAGTTGCCGGCTTTTGAACTCGATGGTTACTTTCCGGTGATGTGAGAACACGAAACTTGTCGTAGTCAGGTCCCACGGATGGCGCCACTTGTTGATGCATAATCTGGCGCGGACTTGATTCAACGACTCTCCTGGGCCGTTAGTCATCTTCTCGAGCCCTAAGTAGACCTGTCAACAAAGAGAACCCGTTAGGAGTGGACCCGAGGCCGTAGCCTCGGGATCCACCTCCGACGGTCAATTGTAGTGAATCTTATATCAAAAACTTTTTCTTTTGAACAAATTAAAAAGTTAATGTAAGTGAAAAAATCTTCTCTTTTTGAGCATGAACAAATAAAATGAAACCATATACTCACTAAGTCCCAAAATATAAGTCCATTTTACTATTTTTAGTTGTCCCAAAATTCATTTTCACTTTTAATTTCAACCAATCAAAATGCTTGTCAGTTAGTGAGAATAAATTTTTATTGGTTAATATTGTTAGGGATCCACTTTTCTTAAACTTTGTGAAATATGAAAGTGGACATATAATTTAGAAAGGATGAAGTATGATTAATCACATAATGATATATCATTTGTGATTAGAGTACTACCCGGTAGTTATAGAATCAATCACATTCACAATAATCAACCAAACCGACCGGATCAGACCCACCTTTGTTCATACACACACATCAAACTAGAAACCACTCATGATTGATTGATAGATTGACATTTATAATTTTATATTATGGGTGCGTTGGAAGGGTAACTTGCCATTTATTTTATAACGAGGATTTGAAGCCCGTGCGTTAAGGGAGATTATCTGTATACGATGGTAATTTTGCCATACAAAATATAGTTCATTATGCAGTTATTAATCAACTGTTCCCAAACAACCGCAAAAAATGAACCGGCTTTAACATTTGTGAATAAGAAAATAATGGATAATGATGATGTACCCTCCGACCAGGTCGAAGGATCCCCTTCGAGTCTGTTCGCAACCTACATAATCGAAGGCTCTGGCTAGCCTCCTAAAACATTCATTGGCGTAAAACTAGTCACCTATGATCTAGTTACCAAATGGGAATTCGCCAATCGAAGGATTAAGCCTTCGGGGTATCCTTCGATAAGTTATTAGGACGGAACAAGTGCCAAGTCAAAATAACGCTAAGACCCAGTCTTACCCACGTCCCCTCTTTCTCTTTAGCTCCCCCGCTAAACCAGGAGGAGTGGGACACTAAGCCCTAGCGGTTGCCACACATCATGGGACGCCCCCATGATCTCCTAAATTCGTGCAAACACTCTCCAAGGTTATTTTTTCCCCTATAAATAGTCTTGGACGAGTTAGAAATCTGGTATGTAATCTCTCCTACTTTACTTTACTACACTTTTCACCTAAATTCTCATACCAAGTACTTATTCGCACGCCGGAGGTGGTTCGCAGGCTCCAACCCCTGTGCAATCACTTAACGTAGTGTTTTAGTATTTCTTATTTCAGGTTATATCAAAGCTTGGCGTGTAACAACCCACAAAATCTCATCACTATCATTCCCATTACAAATACCTATAGTAGGTATTTCACAGGTAAATTTTTGCTTTTTATATGTATTCATTACTTGCATGACTCTCTAGACTTGCCAACGTATCCTCACAAGCCAAATAACTCAACACTCACACCCTATAAACCCCTGGTATGTCAAGCATAAGATCACAACAACACCATGATGTGCGTAGGATTGCGACCACGCAACAGGTTTTACCTCTCAAGGGATCTTGAGAAGCTTGCAATCCCACCAGGCAGTGTACCTTGTCAGTGTAGTATAGTGTAGTGGTAAGTACGGGGGATTGATCGTTCTCTCACAGGGAATAGTGTTCGTTAGGATAAAAAAACTACTCTAATATGTCTAAAGGTGAAGGAAGATTATTTTTGTATTTTTATATTTTTTGGAAAGCAAGTAAAATCTCGGGTTTTGGAGGAGTGGGCGGAATTAGTTGCTAGTCAACTAACCCAAAAACTACAATTGCAATAAAATAAAATAACAAGAAAATAAAAGGTTGTGAAAACTTATATAGAGACAAATGTGTTTACTTAGACTTCCTTACTCCCTAACTATCTTTTACCGGTTAATTGGTGTATGTATTACTTGTGTGGATGACGGGTGTATTCCTTAATAATTCATGGGGTGGCATACATATCTCCCCAATTCTATGAGTTCGTATCTCCTCCTACAAACATGCGTACACATAATCATAGGGATTGTAAACAGTGGCTCATGCGTTAAATACTACCTTAATAACCTAGTATGCCTTAGTTACATGTTTCTTAAGACGTTCAAGCATGTTACCATGTAGGAGTATTGCCAGTTTTCTTAAGCCTAACATTGATGAAACATTCATCCCAACAAAATAATAACACACCAATCAACCAATAATTAATAGTTAGGTTTCATTAGATCTAAGCAAACACAAGAAAAATATAGCCTAGCATGTTAATCAAAAGACAAGCATAAGATATAATTAACTAACACATAGACATATTGATTAATTTAAGTGAGGACTTATCTTTAATTGAACATGAAGGATTCAAGGGTGAAAAACCCTTGAAAATACAGCTAAAATCGTCTTAGGGTTTATCCCAAAAGTTCCCCACAAAGTTTCACACTAATGAATGAAAATTAGGAAAATATATATAGATTTTACATTCTGACGGCGTCAGGTTATAGAGTCTGACGCCGTCAGCTCGCCGCCACTAGGGTTCTCGGATGGCCTAGATCTACTTCTGACGCCGTCACCCTCTAAATCCTTCTGGGCTGTTGTAACACCCCCAATTTTTAAAAAGTGCAGCGGAATTTAGATTGGGTGTTACTTCATATCACAACAGTTTAGTAGTAGAAAATGATTATCATATTAGTCATTTTAAAAGATTTATCATTCGAATTTTATAAATACCAGAGTTTTTACAAAATGAGGTCCCGTTGCTTTCAAAGTTAAATAAATAAGTTTTCGAATGATAGTAAAATTTATAGCCTTCATAATAATCCGCGCTCCTCCGTGCCATCTTTGCTCATTATGGACCTGAGATAAACACATGCTAAAAGCGTCAACACAAAGGTTGGTGAGTTCATAGAGTTTATAAGTTAAGGATTTGATTTCCAAAATCAAGGAGTTTGTGATTCCATAATAGTCATAATAAACAATTTATTATCAAAGTCAGAGTGTGAGTAAATCCATAGTGTTTATAGTTAAAACAGTTGATTATCAAATTCATAGTCATACAAAAGATGGTTTGTTGGTTTGCCCTTAGTGGCTCAACCCAAAAATAGTTGGTTTGTCAAGTAAAAGTGATTTTTCTGCTATATAGTGAACTCAAGTTCGTCATTGGATAAAACAGTGGGCTAAGTTGTAATACGCCCATAACATCAGTCAATGTAGTACTGTGTTGCAACCACAGTACCACGGTTCTATTGCCCTAAGCCTCATGACACTCAACGATTAACAGCCAATCATAATCTCAAGTTATGACGGTAAGTAGTAGGCCCCCAAGATAGGTATTTACCAATAACCTATTTATAAGAACAATAAAGTGCGCCTGGTGTTTTCTCCAACAACCAAACGAGGATTGTCAATCACTAATAGTACTATCCACATTTATTTACGTTCACCCTTCAAGTGATTAAGGTTCATGATCGAGGGACTTTTGGTAATAGTAAACTTAGGCAATAGTAGTCAAGTATAGCATACAGTTGATAAGTCACTTGTAATCATGTTTATAGCAGGTATCTCCTCATGAGATATGTGTAAAATAGTGGGCTATGGTCCCACAATAATATGTAAATAGTTAACGAGTACTTGTAAAAGTAAAGACAGTAGTTGAGCATGTATCTCCCCCAAAATGTTTATAAAACAGTTATAAAAACAAGTAAAAGTAGGGGCTATGACTCACCTGAGTGGAACAGTAGACAGTAAATAATGTCAGAATCGGAATAGAAATAACTTCGCTAGACGACCTGAATAATAATGGAAGTCTAAGATAAATTTGACTTATCGAGAATAGTGATTTGACATAAGGTCAGAATGATTAGTGTGAGTGAGGTGACTTGCATGTTAAAGTGTTTCAAGTTTACGAACAACGTTATATACCATATAACTTGTCTTGTATAATGATTATTGTTATTCAAAAATAATGATAATATAAGTAATTTACCAAAATTAGGTATGTTAATGAAATGACATCATTGAAAAATAAGTCCAACTGAGTTACGTCAAAATTTATAATTATATAATTATAATTATAGAGAAAATAAGTCAAAAACGGGACTTATATATATCTTGCATAAGTTAAATTCAGGTTTCGAATTTATAGAAAGAAATTACATAAGCTTACAAGTTATCATATCTAAAACAACTTTCAAGTTTACCAAATTTTACACTTTTAACCCTTAACGATATAACTTTTACAATTTTTGTCCAAGCTTAGTATATATTACATTTTAGGTCCAAAAGTATCATTTTTTACAATATTTATCCACAAGTTTCAATATTTACAGTTTATAACTCTAAAAATACAGTTTGACAGTTTTCACCATAAGTTTCTAAAGTTTACACTTTTAGTCCCTCGGTTAGAATAATTTGCAAATTTAGTCCAAAAATCACCAAATTAAAAGTTTAACATTTTTATATTTTTAATAAGCTCAGAGTAATTAGATTAGCTTATTCCAACAGCTTATTTCACCAAAAAGCTCTTATTTCCCTTATTGGGCCTTAACGAGCTAAGTTAAGGGCCCAATAGTGTTTTTAGGTCCAATGGGCTAATGAGAGTTTTGGGCCTGGTCTTGGGCTTATTTTAGAAGTACAAAAATATTAGTGTTGGGCTTATAGGACCAGCTTATGAGATAAGCTTATTGGGCTTATAAGCCCACGTTAACTTATAAAAGTTTTATAAAAATGGTTTTTGGTCGAGACAAAAGGGGTCGGGCAAATGATTCATATGAGTTTATTAGTTCGAATAAAAAGTGTCTTGTGATTGTTTACCAAGGTCACAATGAGGTCGAGTCATAAAAACAATGGGTCGTGTTTCTAGAATTTAAATAACGAGGCCAAAGCTCGTGACCAAAACTTATTTTCAAAACTGTCTCAACACTTAGAAAATTTCTAAGTGTTTGAGATTTTATTCGAATGGTTTAAAGGGTCACAAGAGGGGTCGAATACAATGTTCATATATAGTTTTTAGGTTCGAATGCTAGTACACCTTGTTTGTTGAGGTTCCAAATAATTAATATGTCGAATAAAATATATTAGTTGTGTTTATATATAACGAATAAAAAGGAACAAGTAAAACGTGAAACTCGTTTCTCACATGAAATAATGAATTAAGAAAAAAAGTTTTAAGGTTCACCTCGCCACTTAGGGTGGAGTTTACGTGTTCTATGGATCAAAATGGTACAAAGGTTCAACGTGGTTCTCTTCACGACTCAGCAAGGTACAAAATGACTCCTTGGTTCACTTCTTGGATCACTTCTATAGTTCGCACGCCTAGTAAACTTTTTGTCCCAACTTTGGCTTCAAATCTCACGTAAATATTGGTTGGTATGTTTTTAGAGTGTGAGTTTGTTTAGGGTTGCATGGGATCGTTTATATAGGCTGTTTGGAAGTGTAGATAAGTTCAAAGAGGGTGTGTGTGGCTCGTGTACATTGGTGACACCAAAGTTTGGCCAATCGAATAGAAACATGGCAAAATAGAATGTATATCTTCCTCCTGTTCATTGGTGACATCTCATAGGATGTACAGTGCTTCTCGAGTTGTCATTGGTTGTATTGGGTGGTGCTAGGAATATATAGACACGTTTTTGGTTTCTAATGTCACATGGTTTTTGTCATTCACTTTGGTCAAAATGAAGATAGTGAACGAGTGAGGTAGAGAGTAATATTTATCAATTCTGATTATTTGCTAGGTGGTGAATCAAGTTGTGTAATAATATATCTATGTTACATGTCGAGTTTGAAAAATATAGGGTGCGTTTTGGGTGTGTCGAGGCAGGCAAAAAGAAAGAAAAGAAAAATAATAAGGGTGCGTTTGGGCTAGTAAAGCCCTTTGGGCTTGGGTTGGTTCTCGGCCCAGCAAGAAAGAAAAGAAGGAAAAATAGATTAGCCCGTTTGGTTTATTTAGTGGGTTGAATAGCCCGTTAAGTGTTGTAGGCCCATTTAGCAAATTTAATGGGTCGGGTTACGGTCCAATAATATTAGTGGGTAGTCTCGAGAATTTTCGTAGGCTTGGGAAATATATAAATAGTGTACGGTATTTAAACGAAACGTATATTAATAAATATAAACGTTTAAATGTTAATTCGCGATAATTTAGACTATCTAGGTTCGTGTAAATATCGTTCCAAGGTAAATTGTGAATAATGTTATAATAAAAAAAAATTTTTTTGTCATGGGTAAAAATGGTCAATTGATGTTGTAATAATTGTAGGGAAAAATCACGGGATGTGATAGTACCTACCCGTTAAACTGAATCCCGTCCCGGGATTCTAGCCTAAGGTTGTTGAAATTAGTAGATTTGGATGAGAAATTCCTTTAAAGAGAGTCTTGGAAACCTCGGTTTTTGTAAAAAATTTTAAGATAAGGTTTTTAAGAGATGATCACAGAATCTGTTCCAAGCTTCTGTAACCGATAAATAAAAGAAAATACTACTTTTTTTTTTTTTTTTTTTTTTTTTTTTTTTTTTTTTTTTTTTTTTTTTTTTTTTTTTTTTTTTTTTTTTTTTTTTTTTTTTTTT
>LBNU01027547.1:75716-86252 GCA_014162995.1 Artemisia annua | reverse complement strand
AGTCCAACTAATTATATAAGGTTTAGCCCAACTAATTTTCCATTTGTAGGTCACCTTTTTCCTCAAAATTTCAGTGTACATCTCAAGATCCCGCCCCTTTTTTCCCCAAAATTTCAATGTACAGCTCAAGATTCCGCCCTTTTTTCCCCAAAATTTCAATCTACACCTCAAGATCCCGCCCCTTCTTTCCCAAAAATCAAAACCCAAACACTAGTCAGATCTATCTTCTCTCTATTCATCTCTTCTCCTTCTCTCTAGAACCGACTCACACCACCGCCACACTTCACCGCCTTATCTCGCCGGCGTTCCACCAACCATCGCTCCTCCACGCCATCACCGTCATCAATACAAGTGAGGCAATGGGTGAGTTTGTTTGCTTCGGTTGTTTGGTTCGAGATAACCACCACATCCACCACCTTCACAGGCAAGCCACCATCACCCTCATATAACCTATCCTACTCTGTTCATGGGTATGCTCAAACACATATTTAATTTATATTTTCTTAAATGTGTAATCGGATATAAAAGTATTTATATTGATTTTCGTGGATTAATTAAAACTAGCCTAAAACATGTTTTTGATTATTAATTCGTGTGGTGGTAATCGTTGCAGGTAGACTTATTAAGACGACATAGTTTTCCTGTTTATTGGAATGGAGACAATCGATGTGTTCTAAGAGGCCACTGTTTTGCTCGTAAAGGGAGTCTTGATTGGTTTCCACTCCGGGAGGATGTTGCTGAACAGTTGGAGTTTGCTTATCGCAGTCGCGTAAGTGATCTATTAAAAGATTAACATAACATCTGTTATATACTAAATTAACTCAAATATGGTTGCTTTTTGTGAAACTGTTTCATTTGTACCAAATGTGACTGATTTGCTTGCTTGGTAATTAATGTGTTTGACATTTATTCGTTCCAGGTTTGGCACTGCAGAACATTTCAACCATCTGGATTATTTGTTGGCCGTGTTGGTTTTTGATGCTAAACTTATATTTGGTACATCTAATTTTGTCGTCTTTTATGTTAGCATTAAGCACGTTACTTGTTTCTTGCAGGGGCTACCTTCTATTTTCATGGGTGAGGATGATACATGGGATGCCTGGCTAAAAATTCCCTCATCTGGATTTTCTGGCACAGTTCATTTTCGACGGACTGTATTTAAATTGAAGCGTGGGTATGTTCCATCTCACTCACCAAAAGTCAACACATGTATATTTTTACTGTTTCATGGTTGGCAGATCTTATATTATGCAGCATTATGAATGCCTCGGTTTCTTACGGTTCATAACTTCTCTTTATAGGATGAGTTACGTCAGCAGATAGAGGAAGCAATGGACGCTTATTATTCACAGGTAAAACTAATGGCGTATTCTAGGGCTGTAAACGAACCGGACGAACATGAACGGAGCCTTGTTCATGTTCGTTCATTTAATTTTAACCGGACAAATAAACGAACACGAACAGTTAAACGGACAAATTTTCTTGTTCATATTCGTTTATTAAGAAAATGAGTTGTTCATGTTCGTTTATGTTCGTTCATTAAGACACTAAACATACACTAAACGGACATAAACGATCGAACATAAATGAACATAGACAAGTAAACATAAACTTTATCAAATTATGCATTTAATATAGTTTTGTAACTGTTGTTTTGTTTAAAAAACTAATTTTAAAATTATACAATTAAAAGATATAATATACAAATATAAATAAATCAATGAACATAAACGAACACATACTCGGATGTTCACAAACATAAATTAACTTTTTACCAAACGGTTCGTGAAATGTTCACTGAACGTTCAGTTGGTTTACAGCCCTAGCGTAGTGTATTGTGGATCACCAGTAAGGAAAAACAAAGACGGATAATCTCCAGATGCGGAGATTAGATCATTAGCAGTAATCCTGTAAATTTGACTGCAACTTCTATTATCATGCTTATATACCAGTAGGATTAACTGTGTACTAGCCGTACTAACTTGTATACTAGCAGTAGTAACTTTTAATACTAACATTTCCCATATTTTTTGTGCAGAAAGTAGCTGATGAAAAAGATAAAGTAAGGAACCTTGAATGTTGATGATGGCACTGATGCCATGACAGTTGTGTTAAGGAAAATGGAGGTTATGCAAAAGGAGTGGGAAGTAGAGTTACATATTAGACGTATTTTAATCTTCCTCGAAGCAGAAAAGAAACTGATGAAAGACTTGAGTTACTTCAAACTCAACTAGATAATGAGCGACGTGAGCATCAAAAAAAGGATCTGCTGGTAAAGCAACTGTCCTACAAGGTGTCCCAAGGGATGCATTTGTAGTTGCCATTAGACTCAGATGGAAACCTTGCAAAAGCAAGTTAAGGTGGCGAAGAGATGACTCAGGTTTTAAATACATACGAGTTTTATTCAATTTGAAATACCTCTTTTATGTAACTCTACTGCCCACTCTCAATCGTAACCTCCCTTTTCCTTACCAAACACAACTGTCAAAAGCAAGCTAAGGCGGCGAAGAGTCAACAGGTTTTAACTTATGGTAGTTGAGAATTTGATTATATACGACATTACCATTGTACATATATTTGGTTCATTTAAATACATTCGAGTTTTATTCAATTTGAAATACAATTGTATATATATTTGCTTCATTTATATACTTTCTGTTTTATATATATTCTAGCAGTAGTAGCTCTGCACCAGCAGTACTAACGTAGTACTAGCAGTACTAACGTAGTACTAGCAGTACTAACATTATTGGTCACTCTTTGTTTAATTCGATGTGTGACTAAATATAACAGAATGCCATACAAAATTAAAATTCATGTGACCATTGGATGAACATTAGTCACACAAAACACACATGTTCACTTTAAAGAGCATATGGTCACACTTATTAACACTTTTGGCCACTATTTGCTTAATCGTATGTGACTAAATACCCAAAAAAAAAGTGCGTTGTGTGACTAAATATTACAAAAGGCCACACACATAAAATTCATGTGGCCATTGGATGATCAATAGTCACACAAAATACACATTTCTGCACTTTAAACAGCATATGGTCGCACCTATTACCACTTTTGGCCACTGTTTGCGTAATTGTATGTGACTAAATATCCAAAACAAACATGGTTTGTGTGACCAAATATTACAAAAGGCCACACAAACATAAACTTCAAGTGGCCATTGGATGATCAATTGTCACACAAAATACAAATTTCTTCACTTTAAACAGCATATGGTCACACTTATTAGCGCTTTTGGCCACTGTTTGCTTAATTGTATGTGACTAAATACCCAAAACAAACATGCGTTGTGTGACTAAATATTACAAAAGGCCACACAAATATAAAATTCATGTGGCCATTGGATGATCAATAGTCACACAAAATACACATTTGTTCACTTTAAAGAGCATATGGTCACACTTATTAACACTTTTGGCCACTTTGTTTTAAATTGTATGTGACTAACTCCAAAAAAGCAACACCCATTGCGTGACTAAATCATCACAAACGTCACACTTATTGTATATTCATGTGGCCAAAGGACTGGAAATAGTCACACATAATACACGTTTACTAGAAAGACTCATCTCAAATGTCACATATGTTATATACTTATGTGGCCAAAGGACGAACAATAGTTACTCTCAAAAAATATTCGTGTGACTATAAGGTGTTTACGGTCACTGATAATGACTAATCCAACAAAACTTGTGCATAATTTGTCACACATATTCGGGGTTTTGGTCACTCTTTTTCGATGGAAAAGGCCACGAACTCAACAACGTCACCATATGGCACCTACGGTGGCGGGACTTTTGGTGACACACGACGAAAAAAATGTGTGTGACTATATGCATATCGTCACGCATTTTGGGCGTGACTGATAGAACTTTTTTTACCAGTGTGAATCAAAGGATGAGGTTAAGGAAGTAGAGGTTGACAAGAAAGCTAAGGTTAGCAAAATAGAAGAAGTAGGTGATGAAGAGGACTACTTCAATAAGTTACCAACTAGGGAAGAACGAGCATACCATAAGGATCTATTCGATGACTCCGAGACGCCATACTTCCTAGGTAATCACATCTTCAAAATAGGCGATCCTTCTAATCTCAACATACCATGAAACATCGGAGATTTGCATGTGTGGAAAGCTTACATCGACCCTAGATCGCCCATAAACATCTTGACTAGAGCCCAATACAATTTGATAATGAAAAATCAACTTGGGTATAGAATATTCCCCGATAAGGGATGGATTAGTAACTTCACAGGAAGAGTTAAAGGATTACCGGTTTATGTAGGGAACTTCACCTATGTCACCGATTTTGTGATTGTAGAAGATATCCGCCCAATAGTCGATGCAAGTTTAACCCAAGTAGTTTTAGGCAAGCCATTTATCGAGGTTTCTAGAATGACTTATGAACCTTCCTTAGGGATAGTTAAATTTAAGGATGAGACCGATAAAGTGAACTACCAAATGCCATATAAGATAGAGCAATTCCAACACTTGTCCAATGTTGAAAAGGAGCTCAAACAAGCGGTTTACTATAGGAACGATGAGGATAGACGTAGGGGAGTGGACTATGTCATGGAAAGGATATTCGGTTTCTACAAAGATTGTTTGAAATTAGGACCGGAATATAATACCGGAAAAGAGGATGACTTAGAAACCATGACCAACGATGAAGTCACGTAATGTATGGTGACTTTGAGTCTAGCTACAAGACTCGTTAATAAAGAAAAGCGCTTCTTGGGAGGCAACCCATGCTTTGTGTGTTTTGTTTGTTTATTTGATTTTATTTGTTTCCGTATGTAAGTTATATTTCTTGTTATTGATTCATGCTTCAAACTAACTTGTGAAAATGCTTTATTTTGTTTTTAACTTCGTCTTAACTACATATAAAGGTATTTTGCAAAAGCTAAGTGTAAGGGAAATCTAAATCGGTTTATAAAGAACGAATGAACATGAATCATAACAATGTAAATTAACATACAAATTAGTATTTGTTTGAGTCAAATGCTTGTATCGAGTCATAATGAATTTTTGCAGGAATTCCAGGAAGTAAGCTCTAGTTTTTCCAGAATTTTTCCGGAAACTTAACATGAGAATTCTGTCAGATCAAATCTGACGGCGTCAGGCATTACAACCTGACGGCGTCAGGCTATAATTTTCTGCAATTTTTGAAAGTTTTGTATTTTTTCCGGAAAACTAAAAAGTTTTGTCAATTCTTTAACTTATAATCTCCAGGAATTCTGCAAAAACATTCATTCCATAAGCATTATATCCTATTATAGATTATACCGCCGATTTATGCAAGGTTGGCTTGTATCTTTTTTTCAGGTTAACAGGTTATTTTGGACAAGAAGATGATTTATATTTCGGAAGGGAAGCTTTGAGCGTTCATCTTTCTTGGAAGAAGATCTAACCATGTTACCTCACTATCCACATCAAACGAATCAGAGGAGTATTTGATTTCATTCTTTCATTTTATTTACTTTTACATCTTCTATTTGAACATTGGGGACAATGTTCGGTTTAAGTGTAAGGGGGTAAATGAAGGCACCGTAGAGAATACAATTGCGCTTGAGTTTGTTTTGTTTGATAGTAAATTTGTAATAAAACCAAGAGAAATATTTGTTAGGGCAATTTTAGCGCCAATTTAAAATTTTTTACAACATTTAGAAGTGAAACCTTGGTCTTAATGAGCGTCTCATGGATAGGAAATTGTATGACTAGCACAAAACCGTACCACTAAAAAATTTTCTACCCCAAATATGTGAGGTTCACCCCTAGAATTGGTAGGAAAAGCATCCATCTTTGGTGCTATGATGTGTGTACCGATAGCACTTAGATTCTAGAACTTGCGTTAGGACCATCTCAAATCCACAAGTGAGACTACATTCGTGTAGTTAAGATCTACTACATGATAAGAGGCATTAGGATTAACCCACTGTTTTACACCCGTGTTTTTGTTATAATTACGTTGGCTATATTGGTCAAGTAATTCTCCCAAACCCTTTGCGTTGTACGGTTGTACCCATTTTTGGTACACGATACCCCTAGTACACCCCTCCGAGCCTATCTTTTCGTTTCGACCTTTGAGCATCTTACTCAAAGTGAGAATTTGTTACACCCCACTTAAATGTACACCCAAATCGCTTTAGCCTACCTTGTATGCACTCACCTTTAGTGCATTATTGTGACAACATTTGTTAAACCCTTTGTTAATTATCTAGTCGATTACATGGTTGCTAAGTCGTGTCATATCCTTGTACATATTGTTTTGGGACGATTGGGACTCATGGGTAAAGTACTAGTGTAATAGAGTAATGGGGAAGAACAACATTATTACCCCCATATGTGCTAAATATCTTAAAAGTACTCCAAGTTTTTCGATTATCTTAATTCGAGTCATTAGATAGTTAATTGTAAAGTTATGTAAAAATTCAAGTATAAGGGGAGAACCGAGGCCCCTATGATGTATTATTTTGGATGGTAGGGCAAGAGTGTATGAAAAAAAATCGATAAATCAAGAAAAATACAAAAAAATGTGAAAAAGAAAAGTAGAAAAAAACATACGGACTACCATCCTGTTTCCTTTTATGTTTCTTTTAAGTTTTTTTGTTATTTCATTTTTAGCTTAAGATTGAGTCGAGTCTTGGCTTAGCAACGTTGTATAGTGCATGTATTTGATCATGATAATTGACTCGCCACCATTAAAATACCCTTTATTGCAACCAAACCGTGTTTATCATATCCCTACACCTTACATTACAACCCTTTGGAAAGCCCTCTTTGATAGTTTATCTTAGGTGCTTACGCCTAGTGGAGGAGTAATTGATCCTCTCCCAAGCCTATGGTAATCTATTTGCTATGACAGGTAGTGAGTGATATTTTCCGTTTTCATTTATGAGATATATTTTAGGATTAACCCATTGTTTTACACCCGTGTTTTTGTTATAATTACGTTGGCTATATTGGTCAAGTAATTCTCCCAAACCCTTTGCGTTGTACGGTTGTACCCATTTTTGGTACACGATACCCCTAGTACACCCCTCCGAGCCTATGTTTTCGTTTCGACCTTTGAGCATCTTACTCAAAGTGAGAATTTGTTACACCCCACTTAAATGTACACCCAAATCGCTTTAGCCTACCTTGTATGCACTCACCTTTAGTGCATTATTGTGACAACATTTGTTAAACCCTTTGTTAATTATCTAGTCGATTACATGGTTGCTAAGTCGTGTCATATCCTTGTACATATTGTCTTGGGACGATTGGGACTCATGGGTAAAGTACTAGTGTAATAGAGTAATGGGGAAGAACAACATTATTACCCCCATATGTGCTAAATATCTTAAAAGTACTCCAAGTTTTTCGATTATCTTAATTCGAGTCATTAGACAGTTAATTGTAAAGTTATGTAAAAATTCAAGTGTAAGGGGAGAACCGAGGCCCCTATGATGTATTATTTTGGATGGTAGGGCAAGAGTGTATGAAAAAAAATCGATAAATCAAGAAAAATACAAAAAAATGTGAAAAAGAAAAGTAGAAAAAAATATACGGACTACCATCCCGTTTCCTTTTATGTTTCTTTTAAGGGTTTTTGTTATTTCATTTTTAGCTTAAGATTGAGTCGAGTCTTGGCTTAGCAACGTTGTATAGTGCATGTATTTGATCATGATAATTGACTCGCCACCATTAAAATGCCCTTTATTTCAACCAAACCATGTTTATCATATACCTACACCTTACATTACAACCCTTTGGAAAGCCCTCTTTGATAGTTTATCTTAGGTGCTTACACCTAGTGGAGGAGTAATTGATCCTCTCCCAAGCCTATGGTAATCTATTTGCTATGACAGGTAGTGAGTGATATTTTCCGTTTTCATTTATGAGATATAATTCTATGACATTTGAGAGATGAGAGTATCCAAACACTATTTTTGAGGTGCTAGTGAATGATTTCCGTGCCTGTTATGATTAGGGTCGAATGACTATTTGTTGTAATTACTTTTATATTCGTGCTAAATGACCCCTAACTCATATTTTGATTGGAATAAAAGCTCATTTGCTTGAGGACAAGCAAATCTCAAGTGTAAGGGTATTTGATGAGACGAAAAGTGTTACCGTTTTAGGGGGTCATTTAAGCCCTAATTCGAGTAAATGTGATCAAATAATGCCCTAAATCGTTCCTTTTGTCATTTTAGGTACTTTTGAGAAAAATTCTGGAAAACATGCATATTTGCACGTTTTTGGAGCATAAAAGTGAAGAAAACGACAAAGTCTCAAAAGAAGCTGAATTTCTACCTGACGGCGTCAGTGTCACAAGGTGACGCCGTCAGCCAACAATGACAAAGGAGTGAAACTACTTTACACTTGTTGGGCCAGAAAGATTTGGAACATTTACACCTAACGCCGTCAGGTGTTAAATGGTGTAGGCCGTCAGGTTATAAGCTAAAGAGTGACGGCCCAGAAGGATATAGAGGGTGACGGCATCAGAAGTAGATCTAGGCCATCCGAGAACCCTAGTGGCGGCGAGCTGACGGCGTCAGACTCTATAACCTGACGCCGTCAGAATGTATTTTCTATATATACTTTTCTATTTTTCCTTTAATAGTGTGGAACTTTTAAGGGATAAACCCTAGACGATTTTAACAGCCTTTTTCAAGGTTTTTCACCTTGAGATCTTCCATGTTACATTGAAGATAAGTAATCAATTAATCATTCAATATGTCTATGTGTTGTTTGATTTTATCTTGTTCTTGTCTTTTGTTTAACATGCTAGGCTAGATTTTCTTTGTGTTTGCTTAGATCTAATGAAACCTAACTATTGATTATTGGTTGATTGGTGTGTTGTTATTTGTTTTGGATGATTGTTCCATCGATGTTAGGCTCAAGAAAACCGGCGATGCTCCTATATGGTAATACGCTTGAACGTCTTGGGAAATATGTAGCCAAGGCATACTAGGCTATTAAGGTAGTATTTAACGCATGAGCCACTGTTTACAATCCCTATGATTATGTAGTGCATGTTGTAGGAGGAGATAAGAGCTCATAGAATTGGAGAGATATGTATGCCACTCCATGAGTTATTAGGAATACACCCTTCATCCACGCAATTAATATACATACCAATTAAGTTTTCACAACCACAATAGTTTTAGTTATTTTATTTTATTTGCAATTGTAGTTATTTTGGGTTAGTTTACTAGCAACTAATTCCGCCCACTCCTTCAAAAACCGAAATTTTACTTGCTTTCCATAAAATATAAAAAATACAAAAATAATCTTCCTTCACCCTTAGACCTTTTAGAGTAGCCTTTCTATCCTAACGAACACTATTCCCTGTGAGAGAACGATCAATCCCCCGTACTTGCCACTACACTATACTACACCGATCAGGTACACTGCCTGGTGGGATTGCAAGCTTCTCGAGATCCCTCGAGAGGTAAAACCTGTTTGCGTGGTCGCAATCCCACGCACATCAGTGTAGTTAAGATCTACTACATGATAAGAGGCATTAGGATTAACCCATTGTTTTACACCCGTGTTTTTGTTATAATTACATTGGCTACATTGGTCAAGTAATTCTCCCACACCCTTTGCGTTGTACCCATTTTTGGTACACGATACCCCTAGTACAACCCTCCGAGCCTATCTTTTCGTTTCGACCTTTGAGCATCTTACTCAGAGTGAGAATTTGTTACACCCCACTTAAATGTACACCCAAATCGCCTTAGCCTACCTTGTATGCACTCACCTTTGGTGCATTATTGTGACAACATTTGTTAAACCCTTTGTTAATTATCTAGTCGATTACATGGTTGCTAAGTCGAGTCATATCTTTGTACATATTGTTTTGGGACGATTGGGACTCATGGGTAAAGTACTAGTGTAATGGAGTAATGGGGAAGAACAACATTATTACCCCATATGTGCTAAATATTTTAAAAGTACTCCAAGTATTTTGATTATCTTAATTCGAGTCATTAGAATAGTAATTGTAAAGTTATGTAAAAATTCAAGTGTAAGGGGAGAACCGAGGCCCCTATGATGTATTATTTTGGATGGTAGGGCAAGAGTGTATGAAATTAAAAAAAGAAAAAAAAATCAAAAAATCAAGAAAAATACAAAAAAATTAGAAAAAGAAAAGCAGAAACAACATACGGACTACCATCCCGTTTCCTTTTATATTTCTTTTAAGTTTTTGTTATTTTATTTTTAGCTTAAGATTGAGTCAAGTCTTGGCTTAGCAACGTTGTATAGTGCATGTACTTGATCATGATAATTAACTCGCCGCCATTAAAATACCCTTTATTCCAACCAAACCGTGTTTATCATATCCCTACACCTTACGTTACAACCCTTTGGAAAGCCCTCTTGGATAGTTTATCTTAGGTGCTTACGCCTAGTGAAGGAATAATTGATCCTCTCCCAAGCCTATGGTAATCTATTTGCTATGACAGGTAGTGAGTGATATTTTCCGTTTTCATTTATGAGATATAATCCTATGACATTTGAGAGATGAGAG
>LBNU01027547.1:54141-68934 GCA_014162995.1 Artemisia annua | reverse complement strand
AAAATAATAATAATAATAATAATAATCAAAGAAAAGCGACAGTAGGTAAGCAATTTAATAAAATTGGATAGCAAACCATTTGTAATTTAGAAATCATATAACTGGGTTACTTTATTTCATCTTGGTCTTCAATTCAATGATAAAAAAGACAGCCATATGCTTTTTATGAATGAAAGACCCAAACTTAATAACACGTCTTGTGAGGTCAATTCGTCAAATTAACAGGAAGAGTATTAATTGTAAAGATATAGTAAAAAGAATGGATCTACATTTGAAAAGGAAGGAGATGCCAAAGAACAAAGAATTAGATTGAAGGTGAATAATTGCAGAGGTTGGGTTTGAGATAAGGAAAGTTGAGAAGTGTAAATATCTCTCTCTCTCTACTCACCGGAATATTCAAAATTTCCGGCGAGCACTAGCAGATTCCGGTGCCGCCTACCGGAAAATTTTCCGGGGAAGTCTTTTGTTCATCGAATCGATAGATCGGTGTGTTTACATCCTTTCTGGAGCGTTTTAGCTCCTAGCTCCCACCGGAACACCCCTAACGCGCCACCACCGCCTTCTGTCACCACCACTGGAACACCCCTATGTATTCGGTGGTAAAGTTCTTCGATCCGAAGGATTTGATGAAAGTTGAGATAGATGAACACGATGGTTGTGTTGTGGTGGTCGAGCAACGGATCTGATGGTGGTGGTGGAAGGTGGTGGCTGAGAGAGAAAGTGTAGTGGTCACTTTACCACTACATCGTACCTTAACAAGGATTCGGAGGCGGTGGTGAATGGTGGTAAATATGAGAGAAGAAGATGAAGGAAAATGAAAGAGATAAGGGGTGATATTTATTTATATTAATGAGGGGTAAATTAGTAATTTTATAATAATAGAAAAAAATACCTGTGAACACACCCACCTAACCATGTACTTTATTATTAAAAAAAATGGACACATGTCGCACATTCAGTGGGATCGCACATTCGCACATGACTAAATTGGGAATACTGGTTGAAAAAGTACCTTTTTGGAAATTCAATCAAGAAAATGTCCCTTTTTGGGAATTAACGCGAAAATAAATAGCAAGATCACGTGGGGCTATTGTCAAAAATTGATTCTCTCTTTTACCATTTGGTCTTCATGTAATTCTTCAAAAAACAACGTGGCCTTGTATCTTCAAATTTGTATTTGATATTTTTTTTCTTTCTTTGACTTTTGTCGTTTGTAGAACAAGAGGAGCATCACACGTCACCTGGCTTGCTTTTTATTTTTTTCATTTGTAAAATGACGAGATAACTCTCCATGTGCATGTGCCTTCATTGTATGCAAATTTCATTCCATTCTCAGATATAGAACTGGGCCTGCTCGTACTTGGGCTGGTATCATTCTTTGGGCCGGATCTCTTTTGGCTGAGCTAACTTGGGCTTGCTATTTGTTGGGCTTCGTGGGCTACTGCTGGCTACTCTTCTTTTCACATGAGCTGGGCTTGATATTTCTTTTAATAGCATAACTAATTGGCCTTCGTTCGGACCTCGTTTAATCTTTCAAAATTCCGTCTTTTTCCTCGATGCTCCAAATAAAAATATCATTGATCCCGTAATTTCGTGCTCTTTCCAATCTCGTGCTCGGTTCTGTTGTTTTGACTTGATTTTTTGTCCAATTTTGCAATATCCGTACTTGCACATTTACAACCACAAAAACAACATATATTTGGCATTTTTGGCTCGGTTTTTGGTCGTTTTGGTCCGTTTAAATAGGTAAAAGGTATGTGCAATTTAACACATACCAAAATCCCCCAGATTAAGGTATTGCCGTGTCCTCACGCAATGTAATCACTTCACGCTTTTG
This sequence comes from Artemisia annua, assembly GCA_014162995.1. NCBI lineage: Eukaryota > Viridiplantae > Streptophyta > Magnoliopsida > Asterales > Asteraceae > Artemisia > Artemisia annua. The sequence continues at coordinate 67,097 of LBNU01027547.1, read as the reverse complement.
AGATAAATAATTTCACAACTCTTTTTACTAACTTTGGAAAGTAGCAAAACATTCAAAAGAGATTACGAAATCATTTATTCCCTAAAACGCCCCGAGTTTCCATTTTATTCCTTATACTAATCTATACTACTATTTTTGCATTTTTCCACTTTTTCATGTGACGATATGTTTGACTTTCATTATTTTGCAATAACGATTAAGGGTCATAGAGTAAGAACACGACTCATGGAGAAGTGACCGATTGGATAAAATTCATCGTCCCTGATATTTCACAAGCCCCCAAACTAAGCGTAAAAACAGATCATTGTTTAATTACAAGTTAGATGCTAACGCTACTCATGGAAGTTACTTGTGTAATAACCTCTTGCTCCCATATCTTAGTGTATCTATTTATTTTAAATTAAGTTGAAAAATGAATTGCTTCATATTTTCTCGTTCCAATATGAGTTAATCCGATAAAGATACCAAGAATTCAACGCTAAGTAGTTATCGATCTTCTCTTAAGAACCATTGCCCGAAAAATAAGGTCCACATCAAGGATATTGGATACATACATACAAAGACTATGGACTTCATCGAAATAGACATAAGTTGGCGAGTACAATTCACGTGCACCTCATGCGCCCGATCTAGGATCGTAACATGCACCTCACGCGCTACCAACTTTAATCATAACACTTAAGCTCATAATCCATAAATCTCAACATAAATCCTTATTCTTTCTTTTGATTTTTTTTTTCATACTTTTTTCACCTTTTTCTTTCTTTTTCTTGCCTTAGTAACTTCTCAACTCCGAACCTTCACGGTTTCAATCCAAGACCTACCGCCAACTTATTAGGTTAGAAGGATCCAAGGTCCAATCTCAATCCGAAGTCTCAAAGCACCTTAGCTCTACTGAATACCGGGCTTTAAAGGGTAGCTCCGAAACAACATGCGTACTATGCAATACAATACAACTTTTTATATTTTTTTGCAATACAATACAATTCTTACTCTTACCTAGTAGGAAAGTCAAACACGGTGTCAAAACTTTTTATATTTTTGCACATCTTTTCACTTTTTCTCATTTTTTTTCATGACATTTTTCATCAATATTTTTCAAAAAAAAAATTCAATTTTTTTCAATTTTTTTTCAATTTTTGAGGAAAAACGGGGTTGCGAAAGTAAACGACTTAAGTAAAAGTGCAAGGTCAAATCGAATCGAAGATTCACCCCTCAGACTAAAGGTAAACATTGTCCTCAATGTTTCAAAGGTAAGGGTAATCCTAACAAAAAATTAGGGTCGTTTATTAATTATGCCAAATAGATAAACGTTAGTCGATAAGATTAGGATATATATGGATTTCCAGTAGGAGCAACGATGAATGAGACTCGAGTGGAGAGAATGACAAAACCACGAGCACGAGAGTCTTCATAAATGGGGGCAAATCCTGGACATACACACACAACCACGAAAACACGAGAATTGGAAGAGGTCACCCTCCTCACGTCACTTATTAGAGATTAGAAAATAAAAATAAAGATAGATAGGATAAGCATTGGGTGTCTCCCACGAAGCGCTTTGTTTTTGTTAACCGAGTCACGTAGCTTGACTCGATCCCCGAATTCAGTCGTCCTTGGGGAAAGTCTGTTGATCCGGGACAACCATGGGAGGTATGTCCCCTCCGAAGTAGTGTTTGAGACGGTGGTCGTTCACTTAAAGTTGGGACCATCGGGTTGAGCTAACTCGATGGTGCCATAAGGAAAAACTTAGGTGACGGTAAATGGTCCAGACCAACAGGTTTTTAGCTTGCCCGAGAAAATCTTCAATCGAGAATTGTAAAGAAGGACTTGATCACCGACGTTGAAAACGCGGTCTTTGATTTTGGAATCATGAATCCTTTTGGTTTTCTCTTTGTAGATCAAAGAATTCTCGTAGGCTTGATCACGAAGTTCGGTTAACTCATTTAATTGAACTTTACGATGATCACCCGCGGTTTTGAGGTCAAAATTAGCATGTTTCAAGGGCCAGTTGGCCTTATGCTCTAATTCAATGGGCAAGTGACAAGCCTTTCCATACACCAACTTATAAGGAGTACACCCGATGGGGGTTTTGTAAGCGGTGTGGAAAGCCCATAAAGCATCATCAAGTTTATCGGCCCATGAGGCACGATTTTCTCCTACGGTCCATTCTAAAATCCTCTTTAGTCCACGATTTGACACCTCAACTTGACCGCTCGTTTGCGGATGATACGCGGTACTAAGACGATGGGTAACTCATACTTAAGCATAACTTTGGCAAATTGGTCATTACAAAAATGAGTACCGCGATCACTAATAATGGCACGAGGTGTCCCAAATCGGGCAAACAAACTTTTCAAAAACTTAACCACAACTCGGGCGTCGTTGGTGGGGAGTGCCTCCGCTTCCACCCATTTCGACAAGTAATCGACNTCAATCGAGAATTGTAAAGAAGGACTTGATCACCAACGTTGAAAACGCGGTCTTTGATTTTGGAATCATGAATCCTCTTGGTTTTCTCTTTGTAGATCAAAGAATTCTCGTAGGCTTGATCACGAAGTTCGGTTAACTCATTTAATTGAACTTTACGATGATCACCCGCGGTTTTAAGGTCAAAATTAGCATGTTTCAAGGGCCAGTTGGCCTTATGCTCTAATTCAATGGGCAAGTGACAAGCCTTTCCATACACCAACTTATAAGGAGTACACCCGATGGGGGTTTTGTAAGCGGTGTGGAAAGCCCATAAAGCATCATCAAGTTTATCGGCCCATGAGGCATGATTTTCTCCTACGGTCCATTCTAAAATCCTCTTTAGTCCACGATTTGACACCTCAACTTGACCGCTCGTTTGCGGATGATACACGGTACTAAGACGATGGATAACTCCATACTTAAGCATAACTTTGGCAAATTGGTCATTACAAAAATGAGTACCGCGATCACTAATAATGGCACGAGGTGTCCCAAATCGGGCAAACAAACTTTTCAAAAACTTAACCACAACTCGGGCGTCGTTGGTGGGGAGTGCCTCCGCTTCCACCCATTTCGACAAGTAATCGACGGCCACGAGTATATATTTATTCCCTCGAGAAGACGGGAATGGTCCCATAAAGTCAATACCCCAAACGTCAAAGATTTCACATATTTGAATCGCATTTTAAGGCATTTCATCTCTTTGTGAAATTTTTCCTTGACGTTGGCATGAGTCACACGACTTCACCAAGTCATGTGCATCACGGTATATCATCGGCCAATAGAAGCCGGAATCGAACACTTTCTTGGCGGTATAATTGGCACCATGATGTCCCCCCGTGGGTCCACTATGGCATGCCATAAGTATGTCATCGGCTTCCTTGCCATGAACACACCGCCTTATAACTTGGTCGGCACAAATTCTAAACAAATAGGGGTCGTCCCAATAATAATGCTTAACGTCCTTAAAGAATTTTTTCCTTTGTTGGGACGACATCCCTTTTCTAATGAAATTCCCCGCATGGTAATTCGCAAAATCGGCGAACCATGGGGTACTTTGGTCATGTGATAAACTCCCAAGTGTCTCAAGAGGAAATGTCTCGGTGATTTCCTTTTTCTCGAGATCACTTTGATGGGGATTTTCAAGTCTAGAAAGATGGTCGGCAGCTAGGTTCTCCGCTCCTTTCTTGTCACAAATTTCGACTTTGAATTCTTGGAGAAGTAGAACCCACCGCATCAATCTTGGCTTAGCGTCTTGCTTTGCCATTAGGTATTTTAAGGCCGAATGATCCGTATACACTATGCACTTTTTCAAAAGAAGGTAAGGTCAAAATTTTTCAAAAGCATAAATGACAGCTAACATTTCTTTTTCGATAGTCATGTAATGATATTGAGCATTGGTCATTGTTTTACTTGCATAGTGTATCGGCTGAAAATACTTAGTCTTTCGTTGCCCCAAGACCGCCCCGATAGCATAATCGCTAGCATCGCACATAAGTTCAAAAGGCAAGTCCCAATCGGGGGCAACTAAGACTGAAGCCTCCGTTAACTTCTTCTTAAGGATATTAAATGCTTCAACGCACTCATTTGAGAAGAAGAACGGGGTATCTTTTTCTAGTAAACGGGTCAGAGGTCGGGCTATCTTAGAAAAATCTTGTATAAATCGTCTATAGAAGCCGGCATGACCGAGGAAACTTCGGATTCCCTTAACGGTCGTGGGATGAGGTAGTTTTGCGATCACATCGACTTTAGCTCTATCAACCTCAATCCCGGATTTGGAAATCTTATGGCCGAGGACTATACCCTCTTTAACCATGAAATTACATTTCTCCCAATTTAGAACCAAGTTAGTTTCTTCACAACCTTTAAGCATTTTTTCTAAATGGCAGAGGCAAGTGGTAAAAGAATTTCCATAGAACGAGAAGTCATCCATGAATACTTCCATAGTCTTCTCAACCATGTCATGAAAAATGGCCATCATGCACCTTTGGAACGTGCCTGGAGCATTGCATAAGCCAAAGGGCATACGTCGATAAGCAAACGTCCCATAAGGGCAAGTAAATGTGGTCTTTTCTTGATCGGAAGGGTCAATGGGTATTTGAAAGTATCCGGAAAAACCATCAAGAAAACAATAGAACTCATTTCCCGCTAGACGTTCTAGCATTTGATCCATAAAAGGAAGTGGGAAATGGTCCTTTCGAGTCGCTTCATTAAGCTTTCGGTAGTCGATACACACTCTCCATCCGGTGATGAGACGTGTGGGAATAAGCTCATTATCATCATTAGTAACGACGGTCACACCGCCTTTTTTAGGAACACAATGGACCGGGCTAACCCATGAGGTATCGGAAATGGGGTAAATCATCCCAGCGTCGAGTAATTTGATAACTTCATTTTTGATTACTTCATGGATTTTTGGGTTAACCCGTCGTTGGTGTTGGACGGACGGCTTAGAATCATTTTCAAGTAAAATCTTATGAGTGCAAAAACGAGGGTCTATGCCCTTGATATCGGAAATACGCCAAGCAATGGCACCCTTGTGTTTCTTAAGAACATCAATGAGACGGGTCTTCTCCTCATCTTTTAGGTCTTTAGAAATGATGACGGGATACTTATCGGTATCTTCAAGAAAAGCGTATTCAAGATGAGGAGGTAAATCCTTGAGCTCGAGCTCTGGAGGATTAGACGTTTTGATTTCTTTAACTTCTTCAATTTTAGAATCCAATGAGGGGGAGAAAGTGATGGATCTTCATTCAACAATTTTTCAAGCAAACGAATATCCCCCTACGGATCAAAGACGGTATCATCAACTTCCGGTGAAATTGAATCATTTGAAAGATAAGCATCGATCTCTTCCAAGATGAAGTCACTTCCCTCAAACGGAGTAAGGGAAGGGGAAGAGTCGGCAACAACAGGGTGAGAAGAAGGAGTGGGATTGCCACTCGAAACATCATGAGAAAAACCGAGAAGTTCTTGAGAATACTCCTCCGAAACTTCATCAATAACATCAATTCAGTTTACGGACATGCAATCATCGGTGGAGGAGTATCTTGACGTTTGGTCTAAGTTAAACGTGACGGCTTCGTTACCATTTCGCAAAGTTATTTCCTCATCATAAACATCAATCAAAGCACGGCCCGTCCTTAGGAAACCTCTTCCGAGAATGAGAGGAACCCTTGGATCTGGATCAAAATCAACGATCACAAAATCGGCGGGAAAATGAAACTTTCCAATATTGACGATGACATCCTCGGCGATCCCAATGGGATGAGACGTAGATCGATCGGCGAGCTCGAGGGTCATGCATGTGGGAGTAGGATCGGGGAGTGACAATTTCTTCCACATCGATTTTGGCATAAGGTTAATGCTAGCACCAAGATCGGCCAAGGCTAAGCATTGAACCATACCCAGAAAATTACACGGAATCAAGAATTTGCTGGGATCTTCAAGCTTTTCGGGAAGCTTCTTGAGGAGAACCGCCGAACAATTTTCATTCAAAGGATTTTTGGCCATTTCAAACAATTTCTCTTTATTATTCAACAAATTTTTGATCATCGATGCAAATTTCGGCATTAAAACAATAGCATCCGCGAGACTTAAATCAAAATGAAGATCTTGAAAATTTTGAAAAAACTTTTCCATTTGGTGGTTTGTTTTCTCGCGGTGCTTTTGATCGTTAAGTCGAGATGGATAAGGAAGTTTGGTCTTGACGGTCTTATCATGTTCAAAAACAACTTTTTCCTTTCCTTTTGAAACATTCTCTTTTTCTTTAGACGGTTGAGAACCAGAGGTTGGATGTTTTCGGTCCTTCCGTTATTAGTAGGAAGTTCCGTATCCGTTGTCGCCTCGTTTCACGGTCGACTACCTTAGGGGGAGAAGAAGAAGAGGTAGTCTGTAGAACACTAGATAACATCACAAACACGTTCTCACTTGTGGTTTTGGTTCGTTATTCATAAGAAAGAAAAGAAAGAAATGTAGAGAGAGAAAGTTAGAGAGAGAAAGAGATGAAGCCTTAGAGATAAAACCATAAAAAAGAAAATGAGATTATGAGAAGGCTTACCCTCTCCAAGGATGGAGAGGGTATTTATATGTACATGGGTTTTGCCACTTGGGCGTGCCACTTGGGCTGCGGATCAGGTATACAGTGGGTAAAGACCCGTCCTTCTTCCGCGAACTAATCTACTTCTAAACTACGTTTAACTAACTATTGTAACTACTACGAGCTAAACAATGCTTAATCATATCTGGGGTGACCGAATCTTTCTTATACAAAAAGCGTATTCCTAACAATCTCCCCCTAAGGGAGGTCACCCCTGGAAAAATTCTTGAATTCTTGCATTGAGATCTTTGTAGATTCTTTTGTAGCTCGTAGTTGTTGATTCTTCATTGATAAACGACTCAAGATGACTTCCTTGATGTATATGATGATCTTTTGACTTTGCTCTTCGTTCTTCATCCATATAATTAGCTTCAAGTCATCTTTGAGTGTATGTGTCTCTTTGTGATGTTGTGATTGTCTTTGTGATGTCATGCTTACACTTTTCTGGATCATGATCTTCTGCATCAGAGTTGTGGAAGCATAGTCGAAGCCCATTCCTTGATCATGATATCTTGAGTTATGATGTTGAAGTGTAAGCATGAGATGATGAATCTGCATCTTTTCAGCAATCGGCATCAATCGTCAACTTCTTTGTCTTTGGTGTGATTACGCCTTTCCAACATGCCCATACATCTTTGTTGAGTAGATCTTCCCGGTTGAACAGTTCTGACGTCTCCTTTTAGATGTTGGTATGAGCATGTGGAACTAGAGTGATGGTGGTGAACATGGTAAGTTTGGTATGTTGAGCTGCATAAAACTTGGTTAGTAATAAACATACCGGCACTTACAAGTTCGGACTTCGAGATCGTCAACAGCATAGTGTGAAGACTTTCTCTAATCCTTACCAAGGCCGTTCCTAATCGGATGCCCCCGAAAGGGCTTACACTGACATACCGAAGTACACCAACGATTAGGTGAGTCGCTGGAGATCACCCCACGACTGTAGACCTTTTGGAACACCACTGTACACACTAACCATAATCCACAAGAGATTACTGAAGTGACCTGCTGTCAGGGCTGTTTGATGTTGACCCTGGCAGGAGTTTCCACTCAATCATTGGGAAATACTTATGTATATTCCCTCATAAGTGTTCTTGGCAGATTGCTAAGATCTGCGTAGGACTCAAAATTTTTACAGCTAGTGTCCTTAATGTTGAACCACCAGTGTATAAGTATCAAGTGTTCCTATGAGATCTTTTGATGCATCTCTTGGCTCTAGACTCGATAAGTGCACATTGGTTATCCTATTCGGAGACTAGGGAGGAGTCTCCTGTTTCAATATCAACTAGCTCTAAGAGACAAGTCGATAGTTTACACCGGTTCCCCGTGAGAATGAAACAAGCTCTTTTAAGAGAACTTAAGTGGTTGGAAGGTTTAGTGCAGTTCGTCACTGGGTCCATGACATCTTTTCTTCAATACCGATGTTACCTTAGTAACAATCAGTAGCATATGAGTTGAACCCGATTTCTGCCCTAAGGTTGAATAATTGGAGGGCTATTTCTTTTCACCCTTTCTCATTTCATTTCTTTTTAATTCTTCAACCCCTTCAGTGCTTACCGAGACTTCATTACTAGAACCTTGTTGAGTTTGTTCCAGTCCTAGCTCAGTCTCAGTCAGCACTCTTCCCTTTCTCACTTTTCTCCTTTTTTTTCTATCATTCCTAAGGACTTCTAATCTATCTATTGGATTGTCCCTGGGAAGATCCCTCCGGTTCTGGTGGATCATGGGAACATATACCTAACCTTACCATCCTTATAACTCCGTGCTTTTAAAGTAAATTGGTCGGTCTTTTGGTATCTTTCCACAATCGCCATATAACCAAATCATTGAAAATTCTCTCAAAGTGTTTATGATAAAGAAACACATTTTGTTAACACTTTGAGAGTTTTATCATTTTTCAATTTCTCCCCTTTAACATGTGCCCATAGGAGGTAGAAAGAAATTAGCACATGTCGGGGTGAGTTGCACTTTTTGAATTGATCTACTCTTAATAGACATATACCCTAGGGACACGTTTACGTTGCTTAGTTAAAGGAATCCATTATCAGCTTTTAGGTGATAACTAGCCCTAATAACTAACTTGATGTTGTTAACATTCCTTGAAAAGGAAGTTAGACCCGTCAAAGTATACATCTAATAAGAGCTTCTCGAAACGGTACTTTTCTACTTGGACAAATCCTTTCGAATTCTAACGTTTGTGTTTCGTCAATTCATGAGTCAATTCTGAGTCATAATCCATTCACGGTTTCTACTTGATTTTGTAAAATCCCGCGAAAGATTCTTAGCCACTTGCTCCCCTTCAATATGTGCACATTGATTGAATCAATCTTGAAAGTTTTTAAAACTTTGGCACATACGGGTGAGCTTTCAATCGAGATCATTTATTCATCATTTTTAATCACTTGCTCCCCCTCAATATGTGCTTTGTTTATAATCCAAAATCTTTAAAATTTTAGCACATACGGGAGCGATCTTTTGAGTCCAAAAACATCTTTATAATTTCAAAAACATCACATTTAATCACTTGCTCCCCCTTAATATGTGCTTTGATTAAAATCCAAAATCTTTAACATTTTAGCACATAAGGGAGCGTTCTCGTAAGTCCAAAAACATTCTTTTAAGTTCCAAAAACATCACTTTTAAATCAGTTTTCATATTTAAATCACATTCTCTCCCCCGATCATAAAATTTCAAATCTTTTGAGATTTTGTGATCCCAATTGATTTAAATGATTTTCGAAAAAACTTTGGAGAGAAATGTTATAAGATTTTAAACTTATACTGATTTTGAGACACTTTTCGGTTTTTCACTGTTGCTGGTGCACAAAGTTTTTAAAGGTACAGAAATGTTGAACAAATACGCTCCCCCTCAATTAATGACACGTTTTTAATTTTAACGTTTAATAGCCATTAATGTGAGCGGTAACGTATTCGAGAAAATTTAAGACCGATGGCCACCTTGTACACCACAAAATCTCTTTTGAAGAATTTTTAGAAGAAAGAGATTTTGGGAAAATAAGACTTCTCTTCTTTTACTAGAAAGGTTGCACTGAAGCGTACAACCTTTTGGATACTCCGCACATAGTGAAAAACATAAAACTTTTAATTATTACATATTCCAAAATTATTAAAAGTTAACATATTGTCATATTACATCACCCAATTAAAGTGGAGCTAGGTGATAGCCAAAAAAATCCAGCTGGAAGAATCATTCGGTTCTTTGGAGAAGCATGTAGTCGCCCTCACGAACTCTGCCTCCCACATAGCACTCTAGACTGCGGTATATTCTTCTCGTCTTCATGCGGTGACGAATGGCCTTTAGGAAGTCAAGGTTCATCTTCAAATCATGATCAGTCCATTGGCTGGTGTATCTTCCGGGTCTGGTAGAGTAGACTTGATATTCTTTCACACGGAATTCTAGTGCATCATCGATCATTTGCAATGTCCCGTCACTGAACTTGTGCAATTCATCACTACGCATAACCACTGGAACGTTATACTTATCTCTGTGGACCACAGCACTTGGAGAATTAATCACAGTGAAGTCTGCTACCGGTTCCAAGCTACCAATCTCCCACTTCGGCTTGGTGAGGTTCAGTTGTGTTTGGTAGCTTTCGATGCCCAGTTGTAGGTCTTCAACACGCTTCCTTATAACTAGACCCCTTATCCAGTGAAGAACAGCAAACACAAGTGTCTTCTTCTCATTTGGTGGTAGATGATGCAATTTTCCTTGGATGTGCAGCAGATACAGATCTTCGAAGTCATTGGCCCGGAGTTGTTTGAAGTCACCTTCACTGATCTCGTAGTCCCTCAGATCCGCACGTCTAAGAACAATGGACTTCAGGTAGTCGTATCCATAGATGGAATGAATCTTGACATTTACAACACTGATGATCTGAAGAGGCGAACGAACAAACTTCTTGTCACCCTTGGCTTTGAACCTTTCCACATAGAATTCCTGCTTCTTGAACCACCAATGTGATATGCCCAAAGCTGCTGGAAGATCATACTCACACTCTTTATCAATCCACATAGCATCAGGTACCATCTGTTCCAAACCACTATCATTGTAGCGAGCCGCTTTCATCTTGGTGATGGACAGAGCATACTTGCGTTGCTTATTCCCAAACCGAAGATATTTGAGATCTTTGTTGAAGAAGAAATCTGCCTGAATAGTGACGTGGCCTGGAGACCCACCCAAAGGAAGTGGTTTGTTGTAGTCGTGTTGAATAACTTCTTCATTGACTAGATCGTTGAACATCTTGTGACATTCTTCCATTTGAAACTGGAGATGAGTCACATCAGGATGAAACACCTTGACAATGTTTTATGCTGGGCCTTCCAGATCTTTCTAAGACAACTTGCTTATTCCTCGCTCCTTGCATAACCATGCAATAAACGACCCCATGTCTCCAGTTTGTGAGAGCAAGGAGTTATCAGCTGGAGGAACAAAGCTGCTGGCAATTGCATTGACCCAGTTATTGTCGCAGACTGGCTGATCTGATGGTGATATTGACCATGTTGGCTCAGTTGTTGGCAGCTTAGAGGTCTTTGGCCTGATACACGCCTGCAGCTCTTCTTTGGTGAGTTTGACGTGAGGAGCATCATCAGATCTGGAGATTGATTCCCACCATACGTCCTTTTGAGATATGTGAGATGTGGAAGCATCATCTTCTTCATCATCTGAATATCCTGCAGTGAGTGACACAATCGACTCTTCATTAATTGCTTGATCCTTGTGAGCTGGTGAGGGCATACTGGCTCTTCTTGTGTCGATAGTGGTCCAAGCTGCATGTGTTGCGAGAGGGGCTTGCTTTGATGAAGAAGATTTATCAGAACATTTGGAGGGTGGCTTCCTTGATGATGAAGGTGGTGGGGGAGGCATAGACAGGGTTCCAAAACCTCCAGACTGTCCCGAAGAACCTGAAGGTCCAGATGATCCAGGAGGTGGAGGCGGTGGTGGAAATGAATGAGGATGTTGATGATGCCCTTGTTGTTTTCTTTTCCTCTTCCTTTCTTTCTCCATCTCACGATGATGTTGTTCAGCATTATCTTGAAGGATTGAATCTTCAAGAGCTTCATACAGCTTCTGGTGTGCTTCATGCCCCTTGTATTGTTGGTTCTCGAACATACGTTCTTGTAGTAGCAGCTTCATGTCGAACGTAGAGAGATCTTTGAACCTTGATCTGAGAGGAGCTTCCATGGCATAGCTAACAGCTTCCTGAACCTGATCTTCAATGGCTTCAGTGACAAGACGATCAATATTGAGTTGTTCTAACTTGTGCAGTCTGTTATCATGATACTTGAGAGTCTGAGGTAGGTTGAGTTGTAGCACACTCTTGATGTCATTAGCATGAGCTGTCAGTCTATCATTGACAAATAGGTTTGCTTCGACCATATCAGCTGTTGTCTAGCGAATATCATCTACTTCAGATGCCATACTTTCCAGGGTGATAGCAGGAGTTGGAATAGTGGTGGTAGTAGTAGCTTCAGAGGTGATTGGAGGTGTGGGAGCCACAACTTTGATTGTTTCAGAAGGAGTCGTTATTGGCACTGAAGTGGCAGGAGTGGTAGACATGTCTTGTTGGACTGGTACATCGACCATGGATGTTGCTCCTTCATGCTCTTCTCCTGATTTGTCGGCCTCTGATTCAGAAGGTTTGTCAACAAGAAACTGATCACCGTAAGTTTCAAAGTTTTTGAACGATGCCAGGGTACCCGTAGAGCTATCTGGTTCTTCGGCAATCTTTTGGTCATCCGATTTCATCTTGAGAGTACCTTGTACCTCAGGATATACATTAGAGATGAAATCAAAGTGAAATGTCTCCAAAGGCGTTTCAGTTGCCTTTTCCAAATCTAGATGAGGGTTAACACTTGAATCTTCTTCTGCTTGTGCTGTAGAGCTTTCCAATTTCAGAGATTGATGAGTTTCAGAGTCTGTTTCACTTGCTTCTCCTGTATGTTCAAGACTTAGGGATTTAGAGACGGTCTTTTCAGCAGTGGTGGTGGTTGCAGAAGGTTCGGGAGACCGTCTCTTGAGGATGAATTGGGAAGCTATAGATTTGGGTTCTGGAGTTGAGATTTTTAACAGTGTGTGGGCTGCCTGTTCCTCAACAATGGCATCCTTGCCTTTTCCTTCAACGTGTGGTACCTGTGGCAGTTTCCCAGTGATGAGTGCTCAAACACTCATCATTTTTGGTCAATTCTGAAACACAAAACATCTGAAAACACGCAAAATCACATCAAAATGATGAAAATATCCAAGGATCGTGTTTTATGTGTCTTAAATGCAAAATGTTTAAAAACAAATGAAAAACGAGCAAAGTTTGCAGAATTGGCAGTTTCAGTCCCCCAACTTTCAAAGTTTGGCAAAAATAGTCCCTGGA
>LBNU01027547.1:33589-43737 GCA_014162995.1 Artemisia annua | reverse complement strand
GAAGAAGAAGGAGTAAAAGAAGTCACTTTCGAAACATTCGGTTTGTTACGAGAAGTCGGAACCTTAGAATTGTTCTCGATGATCGATAAAATATCCCTTGGCGTACGATTCAAGATATGCCACCGGCGGCTGCGTTTAAAGAATCTTGATCGTTTTGGGTCAAAGCGTTATAAAACGTGTCGATTTGGTGCAACTCGGAGAAACCGTGGTGAGGACATTTTCGAAGAAGATCCTTAAAACGTTCCCATGCCTCACCAAAGTTCTCATCAAAACGTTATTGAAAATTGGTTATATCATTCTTAAGATTAGTCGTTTTAGACGGAGGAAAGAAATGATTAACAAATTTCGAGACGAGTTCATGCCATGTAGTGATCGATCGAGGGGTTCCTTTTCGAGCCAAATCCGGGCTACCCCCTCGAGTGAAAATGGGAATAACATCAACTTAATAGCATCGTGAGGCACATCTTTAAATTTCATAGTCGATGTTAGCTTATTAAACCATCTTATGTGTGCATGTGGATCGTCCCTCTCATATCCAAAAAATTGGTTTGACGTGACAAGTGAAATCAAACCGGTTTTGAGTTCGAAATGATCGGAAACGATTGGTGGTAAAACGATTGCATCCCCATATCCCTCGGTGGGACATTGGAGCAATTCTTGCATCGTACGTTGATCTTCCATCTCGATGATGGGTGCTTCAACAAGAGTACGTAACTCGGGTACGTTAGCTCTCTTACGACGTCTACGATAATGTTGTGTCGGTATGGTCGGAGAATTAACGATTAATCTTGACCGAGAACGTGTAAGCATACACTAGAAAGAAACCAAAGTAAAAAGAAAAATAAATTTGAAAAGAAAATCTTTTTGGTTTTTTTAATTTTTGAACAAAAATTGAAATCAAAATATTTTTGGGTTTTTATATAAAAGAAAACTTAAAATCACAATATTTTCTTTTCTTTTCTTTTCTTTTGTTATTTTTTTGTGATCGATTCGTTAATCGTAAACGTTTCCTTCAAATCTACGCACAACGAGTGTGTTGGTTGTAGAATTAAAGTAATCCGAAAACTTTTAACTTCACAATCTCTTTTTGCGTTCGATCTTATTTGGTTTACAACCGCCCTCCTTCAACGGAAGACCGAGGATGTTTATTATATTTTTGGATTTTGTTGAATATTTTGTGACAAGTATTCCCTTTTTCTATTTTTTTTACTTTTTATATACGAAAATATTCACAAGGAAGGTTTTCAAAACACAATTCGAAAAACGAAAACCAAAATTCACTTCAACCTTCCCCGGCAGCGGCGCCAAAAATTGATGTATAATAATAGTATAGTATATATATTCTCAAGGAATCCGCTAGAAATACGGATAACCCGAGGTCGTAGTCCGTGTGAAGGTGTGAATGGAAAAATGATAATCGGTTCGATAATGTGTAAAGAAAGTGAAATAAAGGTGAATATTTTGAGTTTTATACTACGAAAATGGAATAACAAATAAAAACAAGTAAACAAGCAAATACAACAAGCAAATAAAGCAAACAAATCCTAAAACGCAATCTAAATTAACTTAATCTAAAAACGCACCTAACAAGCAAATCTAAAGGGAAAGGCTTCTAAAAATTTAAACTTACTTTCTAAAAGTTATAAATACTTAAAAATAACTTTGGAAAAGATTTATATATATATATATATATATATATATATATATATATATATATATATATATATATAATATATATATATATATATATCTATATATATATATATATATATATATTATATAGATATATATATATATATATTTTAATTTTATATGATTTAAAACTATTTTAATAATTAAAATATAAAAAAATGCTAAACTTTTGAAGAAATCTAAATTTTAAGAAAAAGATTCTAGCTTTGTTTTTTAGAGCTTTTGATTAAAGAAAATGATAATAATTGCAAACAAAAGTAATAATAAAACTAGTGGCAATAAATAAATCTAACGGTAATAAAAAAAAAAAAAAATGATAACAAAACTAAAAATATCAACTAAATATGCTAAGCAAGCAAAATTACGAAATATAATGATTGAAAGATATACTTGTAAAGCAAATTATCAAGATCCTTAAGTGTGGTTTATTATTTTAATTAAGTCCTCTATTGATGCATTAATATCTTGTTACAAATAATTATGTTCTCAACAACAATTTTTCATAAAGAGAGATCAATATCTAGACCAATATACTTTAACTTTTATAAACACCACCTAATTCACTAAATAATCTACTCTACAAGTATACTAAACAATTCTAACTCACTAAGCATAGGCAAAAAACACATAACAAATATTTTGATAAACATAAACATGATTATTAACTAAATTTACAACTACTAAAGATTTAAAAAGTAAAGAAAATAGCAACCCGAGTATACGCACGAGATTAATAAACCACCGAATTTTATAAATAAAACAAATATTAAAGATTATTTCTTTATTAGCTTTCTATTCTTGCTAATTAAGTGATAAAGTTGTGAACTTTATGACTAATTAGTTTTCAATAAAAGTATATTCAAAGTATAAACTTTAAAGATAAGAATACTTTATAAAACCCCTTAAGCTCCCGGCCTTAGCGGTAGATCGTGATAAGAGAATAAGATAAAAGTTAGGAACAAACAAGATAATATGATGAAAAAAAACTAAAACTAGATTATTACACTACTAGTTTTTACTAATATAGCTAAATACTAAAGCTTATGTGAATAAAAGAGAAAGCAATCAAGGCTATTAAACCGACCACCCAAAGTGAAGCACTTATATTCCCTTATATAAATCAACAATAAGCTAAGTATATAAAAACTACAAAATAACAATAAAGATTCAAAAATTTATATTAAATAAACTATTGAAACTACTAGATCTATAAAGAGCTCTCGAAACTAAAGGTCAAATAGGCTTAATCAAAGATTAAGGCAAGCTAAGACCTTTCTTGTTCGAATTGAGCTAAGTATAAAAACTTCAACAAAATAAACAATAAGATGCAAACTTTATACTAAAAACTTGATAAAAATAGTAGATCTAATTAATAAGCTATCTAAAAAGCTAATAAATAAAAAGGTGCTCTCAAACTTAAGATATGTCAAGACTTATTTGAAAAATAAGGCCGGCTTAACGAGCTCATGCATATCTTTTTGTGTTTTGAATCTAGCTAGAGGGTGGAGAAAGAAGAAATTATAAGACATAATAAGCTAAAAAGAATAAAGACTCTTTTTTTTTTTTAGATAGTTAAAGAAAAGAAAATAAAGAAGAGATGAAAAGAAGAATAAGCACTAAGTAATAAACATAACTTCCATTGATAAGCTAAAAAGTTTAATACAATAATCTATTCAAAATACAAATAAGCTTAAAAGCACTTAAAATAAAAAAACAGAGGTGATAAAATAAAACTAGTGTGTGAAAATAAAAGTGAGAAGAGAATGAATTTTCTCGGATCATGGGTCTTCTTAAATAGCTAATAATTGATTCTAGCCTCTTCTTATCATTTTTGTCGTGTATCTCTTATTTGGCTTCACTCATTTTCTTCCCGACCAAGCTCCACATAACTGCATACACCTCGTACTAAAACCCGACCAAAATGCCACGTTCCGATCTCTGGTTGGCTGATAAACATATTAGTGGAGCGAGAGTAACACACCCTTTTGATTTAATTTGGCGCGTGAGAGTCAAACGCATGCACAAAGAAAATATCTTCACTTCTTTCTTTTTGTTTTTGTCGTGGAGTGCTCACATGGCCATGTCTTCATTTTGTTGATATAGTGAAAATAAATAGCAAGATCACGTGGGGCTATTGTCAAAAATTGATTCTTTCTTTTACCATTTGGTCTTCATGTAATTCTTCAAAAAACAACGTGGCCTTGTATCTTCAAATTTGTATTTGATATTTTTTTCTTTCTTTGACTTTTGTCGTTTGTAGAACAAGAGGAGCATCACACGTCACCTGGCTTGCTTTTTATTTGTTTCATTTGTAAAATGACGAGATAACTCTCATGTGCATGTGCCTTCATTGTATGCAAATTTCATTCCATTCTCAGATATGGAACTGGGCCTGCTCATACTTGGGCTAGTATCATTCTTTGGGCCGGATCTCTTTTGGCTGAGCTAACTTGGGCTTGCTATTTGTTGGGCTTCGTGGGCTACTGCTGGCTACTCTTCTTTTCACATGAGTTGGGCTTGATATTTCTTTTAATAGCTTAATTAATTGGCCTTCGTTCGGACCTCGTTTAATCTTTCAAAATTCCGTCTTTTTCCTCGATGCTCCAAATAAAAATATCATTGATCCCGTAATTTCGCGCTCTTTCCAATCTCGTGCTCGGTTCTGTTGTTTTGACTTGATTTTTTGTCCAATTTTGCAATATCCGTACCTGCACATTCACAACCACAAAAACAACATATATTTGGCATTTTTGGCTCAGTTTTTGGTCATTTTGGTCCGTTTAAATAGGTAAAAGGTATGTGCAATTTAACACATACCATATATCTAGATATATTTTGCTACATGATGCGTCCAGCACTTTGAGCCTTTTGTGGCTGGGCATTTTCGTAACCATGCACAAGATATCCTAATGGCATGTATTTCTTATAAAGAAGGTATGCAAGTAGGGTTTCTTGTCAGTAGTTAATAAAACCTTAAATGTTTTTTTTTTGTTTTTTTTACCTCTAGGTATGAGCATCAGAGGATTCATCGTCACTGAAACCTCCTTGAGCATTGACGGCTTCCCAAATCTCTAAGTCCTCTTCGAGGGTGCTGATGTAGTAACGGGCGTTGACCGTCCATTGCCGAGCATAATGAAAACGAGGAGTGAGGACGGCGAGCTGCTGGTCAAGTAGCTCCTCCTCGTCAAGGGCATCACACATCAGATCCATGGTTTACATGAGTTCATCCTTGATCTTGTTTAGCTTTCGGCATTTGTCTTGAAAAAGTGATTCCATCTGTAACATAAGGGACATGAATTGAAGATATGTACAATTTAACAAGATATATAGACAAAACAAACACTTAACATCAACAATGGATCATAAGATTGTTACCTAAAATAACAGAGTTAGAAGGCGAATTCATCAAATATTTCAAAAAGCACGCAACATTATTATTATGAGCAAATATTGTTACCTAAAATAACACCCCCATTGAAGAAACTCAAACGTACAAAATTTATAAAACTCCATAATATTTCTAAATAAAACTCATCTGGGTTCTACTTGTTAAAATTTATACATTTGACACACATTGTATATTTATTTTTATTTCTTAAAAAAAGAAAGTTAGGTTAATTTTTCGGAAAAGCGGGGAGGAAAGAAATAGTAATTTCCAGTCTCATGACAGTCTCTACATCTAATGTAAGCGCCTTTTTTAGATCAACCATCAATGACAATTTTTTTTTCTCGGGGGCATGTGCGCACCCTGCCCCTCCTCTTTTCATACAATTCGCTGACCCAAAACCGAGCCCCCTATACTTATACAAGCAATCAATTGTGAAAATCCATTTTTATCCAAACGTTAAATTTTACTACTTCTAAATAACCGGAAAGTATAAAGATCCAAACCCCATGTTGAAAAGTATGCAAAATTCTCATATGAAAGTAATTTAATAACAAGCATAGAATCAATAAGTTGAAGAGCTTAATGGTTAAACCTGATCATGCTGCCTCTTTAACCTCATACACTATCAAATCAAAACAACCTCATGCCAAAGTAATGAAAAAACACCTATTTTTTGGGTTTTCGAAACATATCTAATAAACTTTGGCCTAATCCCATTTCCCAAGTTTCTTAGCTTGATTTAAAGCACTGCCAATTAAAAATGCACTTGTTGTAGGTAATTCAACATAATTTTACGTTTGCTTGACTTTTTTTTTTTTTTTGGTAACCGTGATTTCCGACCTTTTGGCCGACTAATCCATGGGGTTTGAACCCACCGCCACACAGACTCAAACCAGGTAAAGCCCTCCCTTTTCAGGAGGTTGGCGTGGCCACTTAAAGTTGTTTGCACCTAGCAGAAATTGAACTTGAGACCTCACATATTTTAGAGTGATAGCCTTTTACCACTAGGCCACCCTTAAGTGGTTAAAACTTAAGGGTGCCATCGAAAGGTGACGACACATACATTTAATTAAATGTGTCAAAGGTTGGCAAAACGTCATTTTTGTGAACCCATTTTTCCAGCAAAAAAAAAATAATAATAAAATAAAAATAAAATAAAATAAAATAAAATAAAATAAACTCCAAAACTAGTTTCAGTAAGTTATAGGTTGGATAAAAGTCATTTTCCTCAATCACTAGTTTCACATCAGTTTGATTTGTGAAAGACATAACAAATTATAAATAAAAAATAAAAAAAAATTGCAACGTGAATCAGTAGAAAGTAATGAGATTTTACCTTATATATTTCCAAGAACACATGTTTCAATAATGAAGACATGACAACATAATCACCATGCCACATGCCACACCCATCTTTCTTGGATGAAATTCATAGGTTGAAAGACCAATTCAAACACTCCAAAATTATGAAGAATAAGAAGAAGTGGGTTTGCTTAGGTATGTATGTAATGAGGCTTGTGAAGTTTAAAAAATGATAGTGAAAGTGAGGTTGTTGTGCAATAAAAGTGAGGCTGTTGTGCAATTTATTGTAATAGTAATGTATAGTGCACTTGGTTGGTAAGTGCAGGTCTAAATTGATGTGTGTTGACCGAATTCAATGCATAGTTAATGAAATGCAAGTTAGTGAGTGTATGTGTAACGTATACTCGCGTAAAGTTACGGTGTATGTCGAAAAATAATTATATTTGCGAAATCGTGATTCTAGTTCAACCTTTGATGCAAAATGTGTGTTTTAAAAAAATTAATAAAGTGCTTGTTTTTTAAAAGTTGTCAAATTTAGAATTGATCAAGAAAAGACATAATTTAAGTTGTCAAGTCTTTTAAAAGTTGTCAAGCTTAAAAAGTACTTAAGAGTAATTTATGCAAACTATATTAATTTAAGTTTTAAGAAAAGATATACAAGATTATGAGGTTGTTTAAAACTTAACTAATGTTTGATTCATTAGCTTATCAAGTTAAGCTTACAAGTTAGAGATTCCTTAATGAATGTCATACGAGAAGTTGAGGGCCGTCTGGGATTGCTTATAACATATACATGACTATTTGTGTCATATTTACAAGTGACTATTCACGCTATTTGTACATGGCACAAATTGTTTTTTGTTTCTATTGGCCTAGATATATAATAAGTATAATTAATTGATAAAAATAGTTAGGGAACTTTTCAAGTATACAGTGGTCGAGTTAAATAACTCTATTATTTTGACGGTGGATTAATTATATAATTACATAAATTACTCAAGTGTCACTTAAATAGTAAGAAGGGTTGCAAGTGAATAAGGGTTGGTGTTGGCGTGATTCAAGAGGTCAAACTACATCAACAATTAGTTAAAGAACAATTTTAATTGACTTGTTACATGATATACAATTCCTACAAAATATAATTCCCTTTGGTCATTTGTTTATTTTGTTCAGGTTGTAAGGAACAACGGTGGTTGACTCCGATCAAAGATGGTTGTCGCTTTCTGGTCTAATGTTATCTACATATTTTAAGTGAACCACTTATTGTCCTCTAAAGGATGGTACTTAAATCCATTGCAGAGACCTAAGGCTGGACACAGTCGTGACCCAATTTGCATCATCATTCCGGCTGCCACCTCACCTTTCTCTCTCTTCAACCCATTTTCACCTCTCTCCCCACACGCGTAACCCATATTGCATCATCATTTATTTATTTTTTGCAACGTTCAAAAGGCAGAAAAGAGAGATATGCATGTTTTGAATTCGGTCATTGGACCAACCGATTTGATTTTTGGAGCTCGGCGACCGAATTCCCACAAAGGGGACGACCGAATTGGAAATCGGTCGGCCATGGGTTCGACCGAATTTAATCCGGCCCTTAGTGGCTAGCCTAACACATATACTTTTATCACTTGGGTTAAAATGGGTAAAATATATTATATTGCATAGTAAAGTGGATTGAGCATGTCAAACGAGTCAAAACTTGCCTAATGGGTTCAAATGATTAGTTTTTTTGTAACCAGTTTATGTTTGGAAATTATTATAGGCTGTAAGGCTGCCCACTAAGGGTCGTAAAACATTCGGTCGAAGGGTCTGGTGACCGAATTGAAATTTGGTTGCCTCCTTTGTGGTGAATTCGGTCGAGTAATTCCGGTGGGCAAGATTTGTGAATTCGGTTGCCTTGGCGACCGATTGTTTTACTATCATTCGTCCCTTTTTTTTAATTAAAAAAAATTAATAATAATGATGATGGAATATGGGTCACGACTGTGGGGAGAGAGGTGAAAATGGGTTGAAGAGAGAGAAAGCTGAGGTGGCAGCCGGAATGATGATGCAAATTGGGTCACGACTGTGTCCAGCCTAAGAAAACCAGAGCCTTGGAGACAACATGAACCTGCATTTATTGGGGATCAGCTAAATGCAGTGCACAAATGCACAATGAGTGTTGGAATAGCGTTTCAATTTATGGCGGACGAACCTATCATAACATCAAAAACTTAACCAAAACATATACACCCGCAAAGAATAACATTATTAACAAAGAAAGTGATAATATATATAAACTACTAATGACATACTTCTTTACCAAATTAAATAAAAAAGTGTAAACTTAAACAACATATTCCAAATTAATACATGATAAAAACTTAATGTTAAAACCTCGTGCGTGCATGGATATTATAATAAGTTGTCATACACGTAAGCCCAATATGAACATAATATTACCTTTTTTTTAGACATATGTATGCATAAAAATTTGATATAAGTTATATTTAGTAGACATTTGTGTTTATAGATTTTATAATCCCGTGCATACAAAGAGTTGTAGTATACAAGTTAATTTAATTTCATATCAATATTATAAAGATTGATCTATTTAAAAAATTAAAGTTAATGTCTCGTGTATTTAGTTGCATATATGAATAATCCGTGCTTCAGCTTAATATGTGTTGATACAAAAGTTGGGCGTTCCTTGTTTGGGTTCCTGTTCTCGTATCAATTAGATGTTAATGCTTGGGGACCTGCGCACTATGAAAGCAACAAACACCGTTAGGCTTATCGAGGGATTGTCTTCCCCGATTATCCTCCGGCGTGAGAGTAAGTAATCGAATTTAGGGTTTGTGAAGAGTTTAGGGTTTTGTAAATCGTCCCTTAGACGAGAGCTGTGATGCCCTATTTATATACACGTAACCGATAAGGTTTCGTGCTCCTCACTCTTCGGCCTATTCGCCGATATCGGATATATTGTATATATCTCCTTTATTTAGGAGATATCCCGTATCTTATCCGTTAATAACTTTGGGCTTGGGCCTTGTAGGCCCAAACCATCCAACTGGTAGTCCAGTTATCGTTATAACGGCCCGCTCGAGGTGGGCTTAAGTGTTAGTATTGTTTACTAATCGGGTCCGTGACCCGAGTGGAGACTATACGTCATCATGTCCCCCCAGTCTAGTGTGCACAGGGTAAAACCTGCGGATGCTAGACTAATAAAAGCAGCGGTAAGCGTGGTGGGAAAGAATCACGTTTTTCCCGCCAAAAATGGGATACTATGTATCTAGTCCCAAAAATGCTCCATGTATTTCTTAAAATACGTGAAAGTGCACGTACCTGTTTGTATTCCAGCCACACGATGGAGATAGTGGAATCCACGTGTCATCTATCCAAGGTTAAGGGGAACCCTATATAAAGGGTTTCGTTTTTACTGTGTCAAACACAGTGAAAAACGCCATTTACTTCCTTCTTAAGAACTATCAATCAAGAAAAACAGAAACTACAAAGGTAACCTTGTGTGCGTTTGCTTAGTAAAAATGGTACGCCAATTAGAAGAGTTTCTGTCCGAGATGGGTGAGGATGAACTACGTAAGTTCACCTATGATTACTTCATTCCCCTAGATGTGCATCCGGTTGTACCGGAGCCCAATGCATGTATAGCGGATTTCCCTGAGGGGAAAATAGGGGTATACACGCGCTTCTTTGAGTTTGCGAACCAGTGTGTGCCCATATCCTTATTTTTGAGTGACGTGCTCAACTACTATCGTTTGCATAT
>LBNU01027547.1:1130-28170 GCA_014162995.1 Artemisia annua | reverse complement strand
TGCTGTGGACGGCGCGGGATAGGTCTGTGAACTTGGCAGTTGCGTACCAAGTCTCGTGCATCTCGGTGCATAGTGGGCCAGTAATATCCTGACCTTAGCGCTCGCGCCACAACAGACCGTGGTCCTGAGTGCATACTGCATGAACCAGCGTGGATCTCTCGAAGTACGTAATCTGCCTGAAGGGGTCCCACACACCGAAGCCATGGTTGTAAGAATGAGCGCCTGTATAAGACGCCATCTCTAAGCTCGAATCGCTGCGCTGTGCGCCGTATTCGTCGAGCTTCTTTCTGTTCTTGGGGTAATATACCCTTGCTGATGAAGTCCACAATAGGGGTCATCCATGTAGGGCCTTCTTCTTCTATAACTGTGGATACTTCCATCTCGGAGATTGACTTGTCTTTTAGGATTTCGACCAATACTTGTTTTGACAGATGTGCGAAACTTGTAGACGCAATTTTGCTCAATGCGTCTGCTTTCTTGTTCTCCCCTCTGGGGACTTGTGTTATTGTGAATCTGTCAAATCCTTGGATTAAGGATTTTGTTTTTTCAAGGTATTGGATCATGTTTTCCTCCTTAGCCTCGTATTCTCCGGACACTTGATTGGCCACTAAACGGGAATCTACGTTTGCTTCTAGGTTGCGTACACCCATTCGTGTTGCGATTCGTAGTCCAGCGATTAGGGCTTCGTATTCTGCCTCGTTGTTCGTGGCAGTGAATTCAAAACGCAAGGCATATGTAAATTCCATTCCTTCTGGATTGGTAAGAATGAGCCCTGCGCCTGAGCCATCTACGCATGAAGATCCGTCCGTAAACAGGATCCATGGTTCTTGTAGTTCCACCTTGGGTGGTTGAGTTATATCCTCGCTTTCTGGCTTTTCGATGATAAAATCCGCGAGTATTTGTCCTTTGACTGCGGTGCGCGGTCTGTAGGAGATGTTATGTTCTCCTAGTAGTACACTCCACTTCTGTAATCGGCCTGACGCGTCTGGTTTGGAGATGACTTGCTTTATGGGTTGGTCGGTGATCACCACTATGGGGTGTGCCTGAAAGTATCTGCGCAATCTCTTGGCTGCGAATACCAGTGCCAGTACTAACTTTTCCATTGGGCTGTAGTTAATCTCCGTTTTCTTGAGCGCCTTGCTGACAAAGTATACAGGTGTTTGTACTGAGTTCCTATCCGTCAATAATACTGCGCTTACTGCCCCATGAGTTGCGGATAAGTACATTATCAACTCCTCCCCTGGTCGGGGTGCAACTAACTTGGGGAGCGCTGCTATTGTTTGTTTGAGCTGCTGAAACGCTTCCTCTGCTTCGGTAGTCCAGCGAAAGTCTCCCTTTTTTGTGCACTTCTTGAGTGTTTTAAATAGTGGTAGTGACTTGTCCGCTGACTTGGATAGGAATCTGTTTAGACCGGCCAATTTTCCATTCAAGGATTGGACTTCCTTTAGCGTACGCGGTGAAGGAAGTTGTATGACTGCTTCAGTCTTTTCAGGGCATGGCTTGATGCCATCTGGTTCTATTAAGTATCCTAGGAACATGCCTTCTGTAGCGCCAAAAGTGCACTTCTTAGGATTTAGCTTCATATTGATTTTCCGTAGTGTTTTGAATGTTTCTTCAATATCGCGCACTACTTCATCTTCAGTATGGCTTTTTATAACCAGATCATCAACGTAGACCTCCAAGTTGCGACCCACTTGCTTTTCGAATGCATTATCTACCAAGCGCTGGTAGGTAGCTCCCGCATTCTTTAGCCCGAAAGGCATCTTTGTGTAACAATAGACGCCTTGGCTCGTATGGAATGCTGTTTTCTCCTCATCTTCCTTAGCCATTTGGATTTGGTGGTATCCTTTGTATGCATCCAAGAAGCATTTGAAAGGATATCCACATAAGGATTCTACCTTCCAGTCTATTTCTGGTAGTGGGTAGCAGTCCTGAGGGCATGCTTTGTTGAGGTCCGTGAAGTCCACGCACATTCGCCAACTGCCATCGCTCTTTTTTACCATGACTGGATTAGACAACCAATCATGGTAGTAGACTTCTCGCATAATACCTGCGTCCACAAGCTTGTGTACTTCCTCCAGGATGGCTTTCGCGCGCTCTGGGGCCTGGCCACGCTTCTTCTGCCTTATTGGCGGATATCCTTGTCGGATTTGTAGCTTGTGCTCTGAGATTGACCTAGGTACGCCAGTCATATGCTTTGGTTCCCATGCGAAGACATCCAGGTTTTTCTGCAGGAGTGCGCACACAGCTGTTTTCCCTTTATCTGACAGCGAACCTCCAATTGACACCTGTTGTTCAGGGTAATCAGGGTGTATTGCCACTTTCAAGTTTGGGATTTTGGCTGTGCCATGTTCCGGAGTGTTCGTTGCTTCGCATGTAACTGTATTACATTCCTCGGGAGGTACAGCGTTGTTGTAAAGGGTGACAATGCCGCCTTCTACTGGGAATTTGAGCATTCCATGTGCCGTGGATGGTACTGCACGTACGGCTGATATTCCTGATCTTCCGATAATGCCATTGTATGGCGAGGGAGATCTAATCACCATGAAGTTCATCCATGCTTTTGTGGAGTGCTCCTTGTTACCGACCGTAACTAGTAGCCGTAGTTGTCCTATTGGCCATATTTTTTCTCCCGTGAAGCCTGTTAACGATGATGTGGCGGGGATCAATTGGCTTTGTATCTCCGGCCGTAGTCTCTTGAAACAATGTTCATACATTATTTCCGCAGATGCTCCTCCATCAACGTACATACGGTGGATATTGTGACCTCCCGCATATATTTCAATGGTGAGTGGCTCCGCCACTGCGTTGTCCGCAGTCAACTTTGGGAAGGAAATTTCGTCGTTAGGAGAGAACCTCTGGCTGACCTTTTGCTTGACTTTGCGCTGCCATGATTGTATCATGTAAATTGTGTCTGCCTTGTCTTTAGGTGGTTCTTTTTTATCTCCGGTTCTTTGCTTATCCTTCCCTTCTTTAATGTTCTTGACTAAGTGGTCCATCCTGCCCTCTTTTACTAATTTATCAATTAGTTGGCGAAGCTGGACACACTCATTCGTTGTGTGGCCTTTCTGTCCATGATAGTCGCAGTACCCATTCCCTATGCGCTTTCCTTCTGGAGTGCGCATTGGTGGGGGTTTAGGAAAATTTGCTCCCTCTGTTGCGAATATCTCTCTAGGAGTTTTTGTCAATGGGGTATACTTGTCGTTCCCCCGTGCGCCTCCATCATTGCGATAGCTTTTGTTACGATTGCCGCCATGGTCATTGGATTGTCTCCTTGACTGTTCTTGCGGCCTGTAGTTCGAGTATCCTTTCTTGCTATCCGCGACGGCGGCTTCTCCTTGAATGAAAGACCTTGTGCGCTTCATTAGTTCGTCGAAGGTTTGGGGAACTTTATCATTTAATTTTTTGATAAGTTCTTGGTTGTTGATCCCATTCATGAATCCTGAAATTTTTAGTATTTCAGGACACGCCTTGACGTGTATGCATTCGTCTTTGAAGCGCTCCATGAAGGCGCTCGTGGATTCCCCTTGGCGCTGTTTAATCCTGGCCAATTCTACTGGGTCCTTAGCGCACTTCTTTCTTTGTGTGAAGTTCAAGCGGAATGCTTTCCGCAACTCTTCATACCCTTTTATACTTCTTCGTGGAAGTTTGCTAAACCAAGTTCGCGCATTCCCTACCAATGTGGAGTTAAACATATGGCACCACACAGGTTGTGGCCAGTTTTCGATGCCAGCAGCGGATTCGAAAATTTTTAGGTGATCATCAGGGTCACCCGTTCCATCATATGTTTTAACATTGGAAGGCATGCGCCTTTTCTTGTTGTCTGAATAATCGCTGATGCGCTTTGAGAACGCATCAACCTTTTGGCGACGCCAAGGAAGGGATATGTCCTCGTCCTCTTCCTCGCGACGTCTTCCTCTGGACTTCCAGTGTCCCGTTTCCTTATCCTCGTTGTCCGAGGAACTGCTTGAGGAAGAATCGCTTCTTTTACGGCGCTTGCGCCGTTTTTCATCGGAGTCCGAGCTAGAAGGGCTTTCACTTGGGGAAAATCGTTTCCCAGATTTGTCGTAAGCTCTTCTGCTTCCCGATCTAGAAGAACCTTCGCTTGGTGAGCGTCGTGGTCCGATTCTATCGTGGACTCTGCGACTACCTAGCCTAGAGAAAACGGGTGTGCGTCGCCCATTACCCTCGTATTCCTCCGAGTACTGCGAATTAGACGGTGTACCGAGTCTAGAGTGGACATCGGTGCGCCTATCATTATGTTCGCGCTCTAGGTAACGCGGTGGAGATGTTCCATTGAAGTTAAGTCGAGCGTGTAAGTTATGACTCGACCTTCTTCTTGACTCCTCTTGCAGGAGATTATTCAATGTATCAAAATTTCGTGATACGAAATTTTTTAACATTGCTCCTTGAGTATCTTCTTCCAGCGCAGTAATGTTCTCTTCTAGATTAATCCTCCTCTCTTTGTCAGGTGCGCCTGGCGGTGCTGTGTTGTCCACAGCAGTTGCCGTCTGGTGAGGAGTGGTAAAGAGAGTACGCTGAAGATCCTCATTGTTTGGGACCACCGTGGTGGTTTGAGTTGTTGCAGCGGGCAACTCCACTGTTGGGATGATTGGGGTTGATTCCAATTCTTGGTGACCAGGCGCACTGGTTGTCCCAGTGGTTTGCCTAAGGGTCAGATCCGGGTAGTTCCTCCTTGGAGGGTCACCGCGTGTCTTGTCCATCTGCGGAGTCCGCTGGCTTGTGTTTTTGTGTTTCGTCATCCTAGTTCTTAGTGTAGGGTCCCACGGATGGCGCCACTTGTTGATACAAAAGTTGGGCGTTCCTTGTTTGGGTTCCTGTTCTCGTATCAATTAGATGATAATGCTTGGGGACCTGCGCACTATGAAAGCAACAAACACCGTTAGGCTTATCGAGGGATTGTCTCCCCCGATTATCCTCCGGCGTGAGAGTAAGTAATCGAATTTAGGGTTTGTGAAGAGTTTAGGGTTTTGTCAATCGTACCTTAGACGAGAGCTGTGATACCCTATTTATATACACGTAACCGATAAGGTTTCATGCTCCTCACTCTTCGGCCTATTCGCCGATATCGGATATATGGTATATATCTCCTTTATTTAGGAGATATCCCGTATCTTATCCGTTAATAACTTTGGGCTTGGGCCTTGTAGGCCCAAACCATCCAACTGGTAGTCCAGTTATCGTTATAGCGGCCCGCTCGTGGTGGGCTTAAGTATTAGTATTGTTTACTAATCGGGTCCGTGACCCGAGTGGAGACTCTACGTCTTCAGGTATCATCACTGTGTATGCAACTATATATCTTACATGTTCGGTTTTTGTTATCAGATCCTGTGGGATACGGTGATGCTCTAGTTGCAATTCTTATGT
The DNA here is from genome assembly GCA_014162995.1 of Artemisia annua. Taxonomy (NCBI): domain Eukaryota; kingdom Viridiplantae; phylum Streptophyta; class Magnoliopsida; order Asterales; family Asteraceae; genus Artemisia; species Artemisia annua. The sequence goes on along the minus strand of LBNU01027547.1, from coordinate 22,782 downwards.
TATTTCCGGGGATCAAGAAGCTCCAGTAGGTGGACCTGTACGTAGCTTCATTCTTATGCTTGTGGTTGTTTTGTTTAGTGTAATTCAAAATTTAATTTTTTATTTTTCACGATTTTGGTTCAATGTGTGTATATTAGCCACTAGCTTATCAACCCGTTAACACCGGGTATTTTTTTTAAAGAAATAAGGAAATGAGATGATAAGAAAACTTATAAAGTAAACATGTTCCATTTAATATATGAAAGAAAGAATGAGACAATGCGTCAATTATCCAATAAGCAATTGAGTTTGTTACAATTATACTAAAAAACGTCCAAGCGTTGGCGAATCTAAAATTGATTGTCTCGAACAGAAAATGGTATGTGTGAGGCCTATCGATTCAAAACCCAATGTCCATATCGTGCGCACCTAAGAGTCAATAGATGATGTAAGTAACTGCATGTTGTTATTGATAATATATTATAATTGAGAATATGAGAAAGAAAAAGGGACGTGTGTATTTTACATACCTCTTATAGTTTGATCATAGACCTTCAAGCACTTCTCTATACACACTTCTTTCTGTAGCAGAACACAAAAATTTACTACCTGTTGTTTAATAAGAGGTTTATTCTACCTTGTGTGGTACACTCATAGAAGCAAGATTTCCTGAAATATAAGATGAAAACGGAAATATTCACATTATACACAGATGGCGACCAAACCTCTCACGTATTTGTAATTTTGCTACCAAGTAAAAATACTATGAAAAGGGAAAAAAATCACATCTAAGAGTTAAGTTTAGAAGATAAGGTTACTCAATAACACATAGAGTGTATAAGATATGACATATTAAGGGATATTGAAACGTATTTCTTTAAGGTTACTCAGTAATACATAAAGTTTTGATAAGGGAAAAAATCACAAAGGGTTATTCTTCAAGGGATATTGAAACGTATTTTGACATCTTCATGTTTTTAGTTTAACTTATTTTAGGATATGCGTTAGAAATTAATTAAAATATAATGAAACCGATTTTATTATGTCAAAGTTGAAACCGTCTTTGACTTTTTTTTTTTTCAATTTTTTTAGTTGAAACTCTAAGCATAAAAGAGAGAATTATAGGTGTTGTACCATTCTCTTTATTTATGGCATTCCACATCACTATATTAATTGTTTTTTTTAGTGCATATGCTTCAATGGACTTGTACAAAATCTATATATAAACAAAGTAATTACGTGATCAAACGAAAAAATCTAATAAGGAACCTGATCAAACGTATTAGAAGTTGGTCAATGTGTATATTTATGGGGAACAATAATATTGGATTATTAGTGTAAAAATATAGTTATAAGTTATAACACTTAACACAAATTCTATCTATACACAAAGTAATTACGTGATTAGACCGGTTACCCAAACGCCCACCAATTTTGCCACCTACTTGAAAGAGTATGCATATGATTAATCTGAATAATCTATGTTATCCTACCCTTAAATAGTCAAAGTTCCATTTTGGTTACCCCACATTGGTAACTAAAAGTAAGATAAGAAGTCGTAGGACACTGGCAAGAGAGGCTCTTGCTTATGAATCAGGCCGTAAAAATTGTTACTCGAATAAGTAAGTCCAAACAACCTTTTAAGTAGTTTAATAATATATCCCAAATAACCCTAACATTACTTGATATATTTATCTACACAAACTTATACCCACAGTCTACTACACGTCCTCACCGACCCATTTTTGCCATCTGTAAGTCAAAATTTGATAAACATCTCTTGCACAACACCAGCAGATAACACATCACTATAGGCATGGTTAACCGTCCTCTTGTTCCTTGATAGCCTGGACCTTTTGCATTTGGTCGACCTCAAGTGATGAATCCGTAAATAATAAGACAGAATACCAACTTATCAAATAGATCATTGTGTACAAATCATCAACAACGAAAAAATGACAACATGATATGATAACTAATCCAAAAAGACCAAGAATTGAATGAATATCAACACTTTTACCGCAACATTATACTATAAAATGGCAATAGCACAATTGCAGAAAATTAAAATGGTCCTCTTAGTATAATGAACATGCACATATGGCCATATGGGCGAGCCAACTGAAAAAATACAGGATACACATCTATTGCTAAAACGTAGAGATAGTTTATGTGCCAAAGCTTTGCATAATGATGTCTTGCCTGTTCAAATTGTTACACCCATAATAAAAATGGTATTAGATTGGATAAAACACAAATAGCTTATGTGCTATGCAAGAACCATAGATAAGACCAATGAAATTCAAATTGTTAGAAAAAGACATCTGTCGAAATATATACATGTTTAAATGCAAACAAAAACACATGTGGTTACAAATTAAAGACTTACATATGTATCTATGGTTTCAAAATATATTTTTCATAACCAATCTCTCTTTGGTTGTAGTTGAAAGTTGTAACCACCTGCAAAGTTAAATGCCCAATATAGATTTTTAAGAAGATTGAAAACATCCATATAAATATGAAACTAATATTGAGCAATAAATTATACATCAATCATCAATTTATATTTTCATATACAAAGTCGATGGGCCACCTATGGGTCGTATTGATTGTAAGTAAACCTGGTTATTTATTTCAGCACCAAACCAAAAAAGTGATTAACATAACCTAACACCTTAATATGAATATACAACTTTAATTTGTTTTAGAAGACTAATCATATATAAACAAAAAATGTTACACCATAGCAAGTGCTTAGCTGCATATACACAATTTACTCGTTGACATTGCAACCTTTTTTAACAAAAAAACATATTTTAACCATTTTTAATATTTTAAACTCAAACTGCAACTCTATGTTCTTTTGTTTTGTGTATGCGTATGATAGGACTAAAAAGAAAGTAATCAAACATGCAATCTTAGTTTCATGATTGATTGTAATACGATACCAGTTCAAATAGGTAGCAAAATGGTTGACAATAAAGATTAAAAAAAATAAACATGAAACTATTAATTACCTTCTTTAGCCATGATGACAAATATGTCGAACTCGTATAGTCAAGTTTTGCATCTACTACATTAGGAGAATCACAACTTAACCTATCACCATATGTAAAGGCATTTGATAGCTCCGTAATAGTTGCACACATACGGTACTGCAATTTACAGTAAAAAGCTTTATCATAAATATTAGATCAATTTAAAGTAAGATGTTTTGGACTATAAAGAGCTATTAATCTACCTGACTTTGCAAAACTGAAATGGCATGAGGATGTGCTTTTGAAAGCCTGCAAAAGAGACTCGCACCCATTTCATTTTCCTTGGCTTCAATATTCTAATGTAACAAAGTTTCAAGGTCAATTTAGATGTATGTCATAGGATAATAGCCGCTAAATCACAGTAACACTAAATCAGAGTTTCAAGGTCAAGTTAGATGTATGTCTTAACTATTAAGCTTTGATTGAAGCAACTTTATCTGCTCCTCCACCCGTCCTGATCTATGTGAATGTGCACAAAAACATTCAGTTATTAGTTACAAACAATTAGTATGTTTAAGCTGTAATCAAACCTCTAATTGTGAATCAACAAAATTAGTAGCAGGTTGTGTTGAAGTCATTTGTGTGGCAACGAAACCTACAATACGAATTGTGACAATGGTAAAAAAGAACATACCCTGGTACAGGAACGTAAAAGCATTGTGGATTGGCTATCAACATTTCATCAAACACGTTGCCTTCTGTAATTCATTTACAAACATTTGATCTTCAAATTCCTGTACAAACATGTATCACAAAAAAGTGATGCCAATCTTAAGATCTAATATATCTAACCACACTCATATTCATAATGAATGGAAAATTCAGAAATAACAAATTAACACATCAAATTAAAGAAAAGAAGATAAATTGATACTTACAAATGTTTAGATGCGGTGATTGCATTTAACCTGCATAATCAAAAAAGAAAATTATCATTTTTATTGAATTGAAATTAATCAAAGCCAAATATATTATTAATTGCATCGAAACCCTAAACAAAAACAACACACCAAATTAGTTTTACTACCGGATTTAAATACAAACCCTTAAAACATCCATCAAAAGACATATATAAGAAGCCTTAATTTTTAAAACCTTATAAGTATAGAAACTGTTGTGAGTGGTGTTATTCAATTCATGTAACTTGTAGGAAAGAAGAATCATTGAGAAACTTGATTGAAAATCATGAATGCTATTCAATTCTTTACAAAAATAAATCATAAGGAGCGTGGTGAATGAGAAAACTGATTGAAACAGGCATTGTCTTAGTTGAAACCGAATTGATAAATGCTATTCAATGCTATTGAAAACCGTCTTTGACTTGCTCCTTTTGATTTACAAAACCGAATGCATTGTGTTCTTGTACTTTGTAGCTAAATAAGGTAATTACACATCACGATATTAATTGGAATTTTAATGCAGCGTGCTTAAAATACTTGTCCAAAACCTTCGTTTATTATATAGTTATAGATTATAGATTATGTGATACTCTGGAATATGGGATGGTAATAGTGATCTGTATCCTGACTCGAGTTCAAAAATATATCCTTCTACACTTTATATATAGCATTTCTTATCTAAATGCCTCATTATTTAATTTCGTCCAGGGCCCTCAAAAATTTCATAAATTCATGGGAGGGCCCTGTTAGGAAGACATTCTGTCTCCTAGTGTAAATATAATATATATTTGTATAACTGCAACAATTTAGACAAGGTGTTTGCTCTGAAATTGCGCCGGCCTTTGCAAATGTGTGTACCTTTAAATTGTTAAGCTTGATACCGAGCAATCATTTACAGGTTCAAAACTAACTTGGAACTCTCATTTTAGACTTGCACTGCAACGTTCTTTTAGATCTATATCCGCAAGCAAAAATAGGAAATACATGAAAAACAATCCTCAACAATGCATCAGAATACCCAAAAATGATCAGGACAATTTGTCATTATTTCTCATTATGATCTTCTTAATGAAGCAGCATATAATAGTTGCTAAGCTAGCTATACAAAAATTCCATAAACAAATCGAATCAAAACCGCTAATGAGGATACTTACAAATTCACCAAGTGTTTTGATGAATGTATCAATGTTGTGATTAAATCTTTCTCGAACATGATTATGTAACCTCATTATCTTTAATAAAGAAGCTAGTTCCAGATTTACTCCATAACATGATGACGTCTGTACTAGGATCACTCACCATGTCAAAAAGCTTGTACACAAAGGAACGGTTAGGGCTTTTTGATAGCAACTTCAAATTTGGTATCATAAAGGGCAGATACGATTGAATCAACCCTCCTACGCAAACACTACTATTGCTTGGTTCTTGTTCCTTTTCAAACTGAACCATGATCTGGTTTATAAAACCGGGATTGGCATGTGCTTCATTTATAAAAATCTCAAGTTTTCGCATGGTTTCGTTGGTGATATGTATGTTCTTAATGCTACTTGTTAAATAGCTTTTGATGATCTCTTGTTTTTCTTTCAATTTTAGGAGTGTCAAATTCCATTGTTTGAGGTTGTTTTTAATTATCACTTCTAAGTTTGCCTCCATTTTTGCTTTTTGAGAAAACTAGAATGATAGTTTCATGATACAACCATATATTTATGCTGTTTGTCTTTTTCTACATGATGCTCATGCACTATTTTCCCTGTGTGTGCTTTCATGGGATATAGAATAACGTTAGTATAGATTTTTTTGGGGTTATTGGCATGTAATAGCAACGTATTTTCTCATTTGTATGCAAACATGTTTGTAAGTGGTTAAAAGAGCTCCTTAACTATCTGAAGCTTAAATTTTCAGTTGCAGTGATAAACCAGGACCAATCTTGGGGATTACGAGTTTCTCAACTAGTTTATAAAATACTCCGTATTACATTAGAACCCATAAGTATGGGTCGAAATGTTATTACTTGTAAAATGTATCACCTTAGCCACAGGTTCCCCTGCGACTTCGTTTTCTACTCCGTTAAATTTATGATTTAATTTTGCAATAAAATAAACTTAATTGGTACTACTGTTACTTGAAGAAGGTGATCAATAGTTGTGAATAATAAACACTTGTTAGAGTTAAGACCCAAGATTTAAGAGCAATCCTGATATGTTTAGGTTCAAAAGCTTGTGCTAGGCTTTAAAATCAATAATGTCAAAGTAGTCACGCTTCCATAGACACGCGAAGCCACGTATCAAAGCAAATAGGGAGTTTGTGTGATTGCCACATCATGCATTTCCTTATTACGGAGTACTAATTATCATGAAATGATAGATGTTTGTGGATGTATAGTCTCGAATGGGCCAGGCCCGGCAGACAGCGGCCCACTCTACGCCTAACCTATAATCCATGTCCTATTTCCCTTCTTCAAAGAACACAACAGGTTACCCTAAACCTAACCATTATATGCTACATCGCATCGACACTAACTTGACCGTCGGAGGTGGATCCCGGGGCTACGGCCTCGGGTCCACTCCTAACGGGTTCTCTTTGTTGACAGGTCTACTCAGGGCTCGAGAAGAAGACTAACGGCCCAGGGAGAGTCGTTGAATCCAGCCCGCGTGTAGTAATTCTAACACACCAATGATTGAATCCAACCAACCACCCCTTGATTCAAATTATAACATAAATCTTACAATACAAGAAATCAGAGAAACTAAAGATCACAAAGAATGATCTAAAGTATAGAATACAGAAACAATAACTGGATCAAAACTATTGATCAGTCGAACGATTACAATAAGAAGATGAGATCAAACTTAGAGAGAAAACGAGATATGTGTGAGATGATAATAAGAGCAGATCCAGAACCCTAATCCATAGCAATCCTTATATAGCCACCAACTTATCAACTGTCCAGATTTAGTCCCTGCAAAATATAAACAATACAAACATAGACAAAAGTTGCTTGTTAGTGTTAGATAAGTTTCTGTTATCACAGAAACAGTCCTTGAAAGTTTGAATGTTATTTTAACACCCTCCCTCAAACTTTCACACCAAACATCATCCATTCATACCAAACATATCAACCATGCTCAGTTGCTCACACAAAAACTTATGACTTTTAAAGTCTAAAGCTTTTGTAAACACATCTGCAATTTGCTGAGAAGTATGAATTTTCTCAGTCTTAATTACACCAGCAGACACCTTTTCTCTAACAAGATGCACATCAATCTCAAAGTGTTTAGTTTTCTCATGAAACACAGGGTTTTCAGCAATCTGTAAAGCTGAACTGTTATCACAATACAACTTCACAGGCAACAAATCACTAACACCCATGTCACCAATAAGATTAGTTAACCAAATCACTTCACAAGTACATGAAGCCATACTTCTGTACTCAGCCTCAGCTGAAGATCTAGATAGAGTAGATTGTTTCTTACTTTTCCATGTGACCAAAGAATCACCCAGAAAAACACAATAACCAGACACAGACTTCCTGGTAACAGGACATCTTGCCCAATCTGAATCAGCATAAGCTCTTAGTTTAAGATTACCATTTTTGTTAATCTGAACACCATTTCCAGGTGAACCTTTCAAGTATCTCAAAACTCTTAAAGCTGCAGCTAAATGAGACTCAAGTGGTGCATGCATATATTGACTCAAGCAATGAACTGAATAAGAAATATCTGGTCTGGTGTTAGTTAAGTAAATTAACTTACCAACCAATTTTTGGTAATTACCAATATTTTTCAAAGCTTTGTCATCATCACTTTCAATATGATTAAGTGTAGTATTTTCTGGTAAAGGTGTGTCAACAGGTTTAGCTGCAAGCAGCCCATACTCATGTAAAAGCTCAAGACAATATTTTCTTTGACTGAGACAAACACCTTTTTCATTTTCTAAAACCTCAATACCAAGAAAATATTTTAACTTTCCCAAATCCTTAATTTGAAACTTAGATTGTAAAAACACTTTAAACTTATCAATTTCATCATTATTATTGCCAGTAATAACAATGTCATCAACATAAACAAGAAGTGCCAAAAACACACTCCCAGACTTCTTAGTAAACAAAGAATAATCAAACTTGGACTGCACAAAACCATGTTCATTAAGAGCATTAGTTAACTTAGCATTCCATTGTCTAGGAGCTTGTTTAAGACCATATAAAGACTTGTTAAGTTTCACAACTTTAGACTTATGATCATCAAAACCAGGAGGCAAGGTCATATAAACATCCTCAGTTAAGTCACCATATAAGAAAGCATTATTAACATCTAACTGGAAAAGACTCCAATTATTGCAAATAGCCACATTAATCATGCATCTCACAGTAGACATCTTAACAACAGGACTAAAAGTTTCCATATAATCAAATCCCTCCCTCTGGCTGTAGCCCTTGGCTACAAGCCTGGCCTTATACTTATCAACTTCACCTGTGGACTTATATTTAATTTTCCACAACCATTTACTACCTACAGGTTTTCTACCTGGAGGTAATTCACATTCAGTCCATGTGTTGTTTCTTTTTAAAGCAGCAGCCTCATTATTCATAGCTTGAATCCAATTAATATTTTTAGATGCCTCTTCATAAGAAGTAGGTTCAACAGCTTTATTCAAAGTAGTAGAAAAACAATAATTAACAGGACTCAATCTAGTATAAGTAACATATTTCTCAAGACCATATCTAGCACTACTGCTTACAACAAAGTCATTGAATCTAGCAGGTAACTTAGAAGGTCTGCTAGATCTCCTAAGTTCAGGCTGCTCTTGACTAATGTTCTGAGTGGATCCATGTTGAGAAGATTCAGAAGGAATGGTGCCCTCAGGTGGAGTATTATCACCCATGGATGTGGCAATACCATTATTCCTACCATCATTAGAAGTATTTGTACTTCTAGGGCAAGAATAGGCATCACTATCATCATTGGGGGTATTATTACCTCTCCCTTCATCATTGGGACTTAGATCAAAGTATTTCTCATCAAAAAAATTTAGACTATTTAAGGTAGTCTCAACATTTTCATAGGTCTGATTAGGCATCAAATTTGTATTCATTTTGAATGGAAAAATGGTTTCATAAAATTGAACATCTCTTGAAAAGAAAATCATTTTTGTTTCAAGACTGTAAAGTTTGTATGCCTTTTTAGTAGTAGAAAAACCAATGAGAACACATTTTTCAGACCTAGAAGAAAATTTATCAGAATTATTTAGAACAGATGAGAAACATAAACAACCAAAACTTCTCAAATGAGAAAGTCTAGGTTTACTACCATACACAAGTTCAAAGGGAGATTGTCCACTCAGCACAGAAGAAGGCAACCTGTTAATAAGGTAAGCAGCAGTTAAGACACACTCAGGCCACATACTTAGAGGGATACCACTTTGAAACAATAAACTTCTAGCAACATTCAACAAGTGTCTGTGCTTTCTCTCAGCAATCCCATTTTGCTGAGGGGTGTAAGCACAAGTAGTTTGATGCACAATTCCAAGGCTATCAAATAAACTACTCATTTTGTTGTTCACAAATTCAGTACCATTATCAGACCTTACAGTCTTAATTTTACATTTGAATTGAGTAGAAATCAGATTTATATAATTCACAAAGAGATTATAAACTTCATCTTTAGTTTTAATAAGATAAATCCAAACAGCCCTGGTAAAGTCATCAACAATAGTCATAAAATACCTAAAACCATCTCTACTAGTAACCTTATAAGGTCCCCAAAGGTCAATATGCACAAGATCACCAATAGCAGAGCTTTTATGTTCACTTAAAGGGAAAGGTTCTCTTGTCTGCTTTGCCTTATGACAGATGTCACAAGGTGAAACATGAGAATCCTTAGTGAACTTAAGCTCAGATTGTAACAGATCAACAGCATGATCAGAGGGATGACCAAGCCTGTGATGCCACAAGGATTTAGAAATAAAACATTGCACAGACACATTACCTAAAATTTGATTCTTAGAAGTTATGGGAGAGGAAGAATCAAACAGATAAAGGCCACCATTCTCACTACCAGTCCCCATGATTTTGTTTTGAGTCAAATCCTGAAGATAACATTTGGTTTCAGTAAAGCCAACAAACATTCTGCTATCTTTAATAAGTTTGTTAACAGAAAGAAGACTGACACAGTACTCAGGGACAACCAACACATCATAGAGAATGACATTTTCAGAAAGCTTTAAATTTCCAACATATTTAATTTTAGCAAGGGTTCCATTAGGATGACCCACAGTTAAATTTAAATCAGTGATATCTATAATACCAAACATATTTAAAGTTGAAACAGTCATGTGTTGATTTGCACCTGAATCTATGATCCAGCCAATACTCATTTTACATAAAACAGTATTACTGTTATAAAATCTATGAAAGTTTATATTAAAGAAAACATTATTGTTTTGAAAACTTGCCATACCTGACATATTAGCCTGCACTCCACTAGAAGGCATCTCATTGATAAGACTCATTAGTTTCATCATTTGTTCATTAGTGAAAGACATAGGAGAACCATTATCAATAGAAGAATTATTAGAATTAGCAGTAAAAGAGGTCTTAAAACCATTTTGTTTTGGACCAGGATTTTTGTTATAACCAGGGGGATACCCAACAAGTTCAAAACATCTGTCAATGGTGTGACCAATTTTACCACAATTATTACAAAGCAAATTAGGATTAGGTCCCCTATTACTCCCACCATTATTATTATTCCCAAACTTTTTGTTATCATAGCTAGAAAACTTTTTGTTATCAAACTTATTATCAGGCCTTTTAGTACCATTATTATTCCAATTAGTTTTAGCAATAAAACCAGATATTTGAGGTTTGGTCTCAGAACCAGAAGAAGAAGAAGTAAAGCCTCTATGAGATTCTTCTCTGGAAACAATAGCAAAAGCATCTTTTACATCAGGAAGAATTTCTCTAGAGAGAATACTACTTCTAATTGGTTGATAAACATCATTAAGGCCCATAAGAAATTGCATAAGTTTCATAAGTTGATTATGTTTTAACACATCTTCTCTTGCAGCACAAACACACTTAGGCAATTTAGTCATAATGTCAAACTCTCTCCATAAAGAATTCAGTTTATGATAATACTCAGAAACAGTTAATTCACCTTGTTTGAAATTATTAATTTTCTGCATTAAGTTTAGAATTATAGACCCATCAAGTTTATCATAAGTTTCCTTTAATTCAGTCCAAACTTCAAAAGCATTAACAGAAAACATTTGACCAAGATACAAATCTTCAGAAACAGAATTAAGTAACCAAGATAGCACAATAGAATTACATCTTTCCCACTGATTAGCCAAAACATCACTAGAAACATAAGTAGCCTTAGTACAAGTCCCATCTATAAAACCAGTTTTGTTTCTAGTATTAATAGCAAGTTTCATAGCAGTAGACCAAACTCTATAGTTATCAGTACCAGTAAGTTTCACAGAAATAATAGAACTAGTACTAACATCATTAGCATGTAAGTATAAAGGACTACTAAGATCAAGACTGCTAATAAGAGTTTCATTACTACCACCAGGAGCCATAATGAACAATCAAAAAAAAAAACAAATAAAGAACAAACAGAAAAACAGATATTCAAGAAAACAAAATAAGAACAGACAAATAAGAACCAATAAAAAACACAAGTAAAACTCACACCCAAGAATTACAAAGCTCAGCCTAGAGGACTGAGTGTGACCAGAGCAGGTATTCGTACCTCTCAGGGAGGCAGATCAAGATGTTAGTCACACTGTTTGCACCCTCTAAACTAAAACCAAGTAATCTTAAAAGAAGGGAAGAATCTTACAGTGCTTTATGGAAAAAATAATGCGGAAAAGAATCACAATACTCTTAATTCACTTAGTTAAGAGATATTATGATCAAACCAGGTCCCAATAATCACCAGAAATCACCAAAACCAAAAAGCCCCAAATCCAGAAAAATTAGGGTTTTCAAGATCAAACCCTAATTCACCAGATCTAATCACCAGCAACAATTAACCCAACAAAGATTGTTGAATTAACTACCAATCAACCAGATCTCACCCTAATTAAGGAAACCCCCAAAAATTAGATGAAACCCTAGAAACCAAATCACCAACCTAATCGATAATCAAGAGCCGTAGCTCTGATACCATGTAGTAATTCTAACACACCAATGATTGAATCCAACCAACCACCCCTTGATTCAAATTATAACATAAATCTTACAATACAAGAAATCAGAGAAACTAAAGATCACAAAGAATGATCTAAAGTATAGAATACAGAAACAATAACTGGATCAAAACTATTTATCAGTCGAACGATTACAATAAGAAGATGAGATCAAACTTAGAGAGAAAACGAGATATGTGTGAGATGATAATAAGAGCAGATCCAGAACCCTAATCCATAGCAATCCTTATATAGCCACCAACTTATCAACTGTCCAGATTTAGTCCCTGCAAAATATAAACAATACAAACATAGACAAAAGTTGCTTGTTAGTGTTAGATAAGTTTCTGTTATTACAGAAACAGTCCCTGAAAGTTTGAATGTTATTTTAACACCGCGCCAGATTATGCATCAACAAGTGACGCCATCCGTGGGACCACGACAAGTTTTGTGCTCTCCCATCACCGGAAAGCAACCATCGAGTTCAAAAGCCGGCAACTTTAAAATATATTTTTTGATAAAATATTTTGATCTTTTTAATAAGATACTACCACATGCTACGACATACATATTTAAAATATCGCATGGGCTACGGGCACCACGATGCGGTATAATATTAATCTAGAATACCCATATATATGCGGTATATATTAAATAATTATTATAGAACTTTGTAGATTATGTTCCAAATATAATATTGCACGGCGCACATATATATTTTTTATACGTACAAAGTTGTTCATTCTAGATTATTTCATTCTAGATAATCGTTATGAATATTAAACGCGTAAAATATTCGTAGTAATATTTCAAACAGTATCTATTTAAAATATTTTCTAAAATTTAAAAAGATATCCCAATATTTTTTGTGCATATCTTTTAAATCGGTAACATATGTTATCTTTTTAATGATTCAGAAGATTTTATGTAAATCTTTTAAACTTGGTAAACACGATTTTACCTATAGCCGCACTAAGTCCGCACGATCGGACCTACTTTTTCTTTTAGCCGCGAATTAATTCGCGCACATAATATTTTTAAGGTTGGTATGCCTGTTCGCGCTTGTTTGCACGTTCGAATAACGCAGTCACGATAAATCTACCCGCGTTAGGCCGTGCGTTCGGACATCTTCGCAGATTAGCGCCATGAGCGCACTGAACAGGCACCACGATGCTAGTCAATCGCCATGAGCGCACTGGACAAAAGCCGTGGTCACGTTATGTTCATCTGCGATTATCTACAAACTTTCGAGTCTATGCGGTCACGATACATCCATCTGCGTCTGTGCGCGCGATTGAAACTATTGTTCGCAGTCACGGTGCGTCCATCCGGGCCATTCATTATTTATGTAGTTTGTAAAACCTCACGATAGGTGTAATTCGCACTACTACTTCTCTTATGTGTTAATTTCACATGCTATGTGCTATATATTGCTTCACGCTAATCTTTTACTTCATTAGGTTTTATATGTTGCGACTTGCGGCATATACTTTTAATATTTGCATTAAGTGGTTTTCAGGATTTGAATAACTAAGTTTAATGCTCCTACAAGAGTAGCCCCATCAAACTTGGGGGGCTACCAGGGTATATAATACCACTGTTTCCGTACGCGTCACTCAGGTATATTTGGAAGCAGATTGTACGTAAGAGGTATTGCAAGCCCGGTACAAAGACGGATTTAAATATTCGCACCATCTTGCCGCAGGGGAGACGTCCTCTGTCGGTTGTAAAGACGGATGTAATGTTCGCACCTCCTTGTCGCGCACAGCGCGCACCTCTGCCATAGAAGCATGTCTTCTGTCGCACCATGCTGCATCGCTACTGGTACAAAAGGTACGCCCTTACCCAGGATGCAGCATACGAGATCCATCTTCACCATTGTGAGACTCTCACAATCGCAATGTCAGTGTTACCCCAACTATAGAACTACGTGTTCTTCTTACGGGGTCTTTACTATCACACTGTGGCAGGAAACCTAGCATATGCGCATCCCTCCCCGTCATGTAAGAACGGGTGTTACTCAGGATGGAACATGGTCACCACGGACGCGCCTACAAGGTCGCGGATTCGGATATAGTCTAATGGGCTAAACAGGACTGCGCCTTTGGGACAACCAGTGCGCACTGTCGCATTTGGGCTGTGCAGTATAGTCCGTCCTATGCGCACACCTGAGTTGCGCACACATGGGCCATGCCGTCATGGTTGATTTGGCCTACGCGGCCATGAACAGAACTTAAGTCTAGCATAACATAGCCATGCACCATGTCATACTAGACTTGCAGGGCTTGTGGACGTCTAGTCTGAAATGGGCCAGGCCTGGCAGACAGCGGCCCACTCTACGCCTAAACCATAATCCATGTCCTATAATATAGGGCTGGGATTCCCTTCTTCAAAGAACACAGCAGGTTACCCTAAACCTAACCATTATATGCTACATCGCATCGACACTAACTTGACCGTCGGAGGTGGATCCCGGGGCTACGGCCTCGGGTCCACTCCTAACGGGTTCTCTTTGTTGACAGGTCTACTCAGGGCTCGAGAAGACGACTAACGGCCCAAGGAGAGTCGTTGAATCCAGCCCGCGCCAGATTATGCATCAACAATGTTCAAAAAAATATATATATATCATGAAATGATATAGTCAAAACAGGTCATGCTTGCATTAACATGAACCCATAGCGATGGAGCAAGGTAAGTAAAAAGTTTTCTGTTGGTGTGACACATCAAGCGTGTACATCATACGTTAGGCTGAAAATGTCAAAGCGGTCATGCTCCATTAACAAACATAGCCATGTAAGAAAGACAAGTCGATAGTTCTCATTTGGCATGCCATGTCTAGCGTGCAAATGGTCAAGTGATTTTGCCACGTCATTGTGTGAAACTATTTTTGTAAATTCTTTTGTTGATATAGCACTACTCATACTTTAATCTACATACAACAATGTAGGATAGATATTAATAGATGTTTACGAAGTCCACTTTGACTTATGAGAAACTTATGTCTTTTCTAAATAAAACTTGCTACTCTTCGTACAAGGCGATTGTACCATAGGGGAAAGGAGGAAAAAAAATTAGGAAAAAAAAAATCCGTCACGATACCCTGTCTTAAAATACACATTTTTTTTAAACCAAGCGAGGGATTGCTATCCGCTCTGTTTTGATCATTAGAAGTTTAATGGTTGTGATGTCATTTGTTTTACGTTTGGAAAATGATATTTCTTTTTACATTATGTTCATACATATCCTCCAACTTATGAGATTAAGATAAGTGAAAGAATCAATGAATCAAACTAAAAGAAATAATTAGTACATCACACTTGTTACATAATTGTATGGGTAAGACGATAAGTAGGCACATTAAGTAGTAGGATATATCATTGCTCTTCATGTTTTAATTACTTTACAGTTACCAAAGGGTTTATACATGTAAAACTAAAAATTTATATTTTTTAATTTTCATAAGCACTTGTATAATGTAGTTGATTTATAGAATAAAATTAGCTCAAAAATAATTAATTTATTGCTGGTGATTTTGGTGTTATTAGCTATTTTAAGTAATTGTGATTTTCTAAAGATAAATATGATTTCAGATTAAGCTCGGATACGGTATGAGAAGTGTGGAGTGTACACTCGTTTGAGCTAATATGTTTTCGACCACAACAAAGACATAGGGGTCAAAGGGCAACGCCCGTTGTTAGGGTCCCACTCTCAAGTGAGCGGGCGGGGGTCGAGGGGAAGCCGACCCTCACTGGGGTCCACTAGCATCTCCAGTGGGGGTTCGGGGCAGTGCCCGGACCCAAAAGCTATATTGGTGCTCCATATAGGTTATCCGTTTTCCCCACCGATATTCCAACCAACTAACTGTTGGTCAACAATCATAACTGTTGAGGGGAAGCTGACCCTTACTAGGGTCCGACAACGTCTCCAGCGGGGTTTGAGGCAGTGCCCGGACCTAAACGCTATAATGGTGCTCCAAATAGGTTACCCGTTTTCCCCACCGATATTCCAACCAACTAACTGTTGGTCAATAATCATGAATGTTGGTTTTTAACTGTCTTTAACCGTCTTCTGTTAATAGCAGATTTTGGTCTCATTTGACAACTTACGAAAACAATTAATTTTTTTTTTGTTTTGCAATGTCTTTTATGCCTAGAAACAGAGGGCTTTGATTATTGAATCCTAATAGAGATTTCGTGTAAAATAAGTAATAAGGGCCGAAATACTTTATTTGGAAAGTGGGTTATGCACAATTCAACCAAATATCCTAGATTATATTTAAAAGATGTTAGTTTGTATTTATCTATCTAGGTCAGAAACTTTCACGTGATATCCTAGCTAGGTCGCGTATATTCCCTTTCCGATTAACTTAAACATGAAAACCTCATCCGTTTGTTTTTGAAAGACATTTTATCCTCTTTTTAATAAACGAAATGTTTGAAAACATGATATTTTAAGACTACCCATAGTGCAAAGGTCATCACCTTCAATCGACCCCTATTTAGACGCATCCTCTGCATTACGAGGACATCACAAGACACGTCTTAGGCTGCAAAAAATAGAAGTTGGTCGAATCTTTTTTTTTTTTTTTTTTTTTTTTTTTCAAAAGGCAATTTTTTTCAAACCTATACCACCTATCTCACAAATGCCTCTAGCAAGGCTTGAACCCGCAACCTTTAGGTTGGTCGAATAACTAATTACTTGTGACTATGTTTGTATATGTGGGTGTTTATTTAATTGATTTTTGTGAAGTGTGTTTCTGTGTCTTCGGTCATTGCATTACGCCTTGTTGGTCATAAAGTTGTTGTAGATAGAGAAAGCTGATGTGACAATAGTGTCCTTGGTCATGAAGTGTCTTGCATTACGTGGTAACCTGATTGACTCAACTAAGGGCCCGCTTGGTTCAAAGTGGGAAAGGGAAAGGGAAAGAGAATGCAAATGAATAAGTGAGGTGAGTAATCAATCTCTTACCATTCAATTTACTCTATAATGGTTGATGTAATCAATCCTTTTGCACTCATTAACCAAGCACAAACTTATGAGTGAGGTAGGTCATTTTGAATACATTACCCATTCCCCACTCCTTAACCCCCAACAAGCACCCCTAATAGTTCAACGAGTTTCACCGACGTCCAAAACTGATTTTCTTTTTTCTTTTTTCTTTTTTTTTTTTTTTCCCCCAAATCTGGGTTTAATCGTGAACCGGTCGGGCCGTCTCCAACTAACTCCAAAATATATTGGATAGCCGGCAGTTTTATATGAAAGGATGTAGTACTTGTCGTGGGTCCCACCTGCATCCTCCACGTTGAAATAAAAACTATAAATACAAACAAACAAAAAGTAAAAAATTTCAAAAAGACAATAATCATATCATTTTCTAAAAAATGGCTTATTCAAAAGCAAAAGCGTTGGCAAGAATAATTTCCTTCATTTGTTCCAGAATCTTCTTTTTCCTCATTCTCTTCCAAATTCCTCTTTTCAGGTATCCCATCACTTTTTTTACTTTTCATGCATTACACTTTTTATTTATTTGTTTATATATAAAGTTCGTTAATTTTGACCTAATTATGATTATCGAGAGTTAGTGAATTAACGTACCTTTTTGTTTATCGAATTAAATTTGACCTAATTTATTTGTTTATGTATAAAGTTCATCATTAACTTGTTTTTATCGAAATTGCGTGATTAGTTTGACCTAATTTTATCATTGCCGAACACTTTTATAAAAAAAAAGTTAGTTAATTAACGAACTTTATTCAAAATTTTGATCTAATTATTGTCATTAACCTTTTTTTTTTTTTTTTAACGAAATTGTGTTAAGCGAGTGATTAGACCTAATTATCATTTTATTTTATTAATAGAAATTTAGTTGATTAACGAACTTATTTAGCGAGAATTCGTTAACGAACTTGTTCAGGGAAAGTTAGTGAACCCAAATGACCGTTAAGTGAGTGATTAAATGTGACTTAATTATCACTAACCAACTTGTTTTGCGAAAGTTAGTTAATTTAGTGATATAATTATTACTCTTGTTAACGGACTTATTTTTATCGAATGTTCGTTAATTGTGTGATTAAATTTGACAAAGTTATCATTTAAGTTGTTAGTTGAAAGTTCGTAAATGAGTGATAAAATTTGACCTGATTGTTATAATGTGTTATTGTGATTTGATGTAGGAAAGTTAGTTTGTTTGTTTGTTTACTATTTCATCATTTACAGCTCCTGTCGAGATTCAGTACTTGTTCGTGATATTATGACTGGATTAGGATTTAACGGCCCTGCGGAAAGAAAGGATATATTTAAGTTTTCTATAGACGAAAATAAACTAGTTGCATAACGGTGTAGTATGTGGAGGTGGTTCGGCGTTGCATTTTGATAGTGTTTGTGTGATATAAGTGATGATGATCAGAATCAGATAATTAGCTGTTACGAAACAGCTAGTAGAATATTGTGATTTAAATTTGCTTATTGAAGTTGTGTGCATAGCTACTTTTGAACATGAGTATCCAAAACTGATTATATGATCCCTATGTAACTAGAATAAGTGTTACTATATCCAAACACTAGAAACCGCATTTATGTGTCTTGAAAACTCAATAATCAGAAATACACGTGCAAAACGCAATACCAAACAACCTGTCATTTATCTACTGTGTGAGCTTTTGTGTTTGTGTTGGTAGGTCACTTTGCTTATTTACGAATAGAGTTTGTAGGCCAAATGAAAGTGCTTTATTTTGATTTTTTTCGGATGCTGATAGTAAGTGTGAAGTATGACATTTGATATCATTGCAATGAACTAGATCAGGGCGCAGGGATAGTTTTGATGATTTGATTCATAGGCACAGTGCAAACATGTGTTGGAAGAAGTTATGACCTGCCACATAAATCAAGTATGCGTGTAATTGTTTTCTGGACAGCTTTGAGTGTTTGGAATAGCCTACTGGTAGCCGAATATACTTTTAGCAACTTCTAAAACGCACTTAATTTTTGGATAAGTATAGAAATTTATGACCAAAGTGGCTTAACGATCAAAGTATGACAAGAGAAGGCATCAAGGGTGATTGTTATAGTTATCGGATGTTTGTAGAAGCAAATGTAACCAACAATATAACCATTCTATCTGTATTGCTTCAAGAGTGATCTTTCTAGCTAAAGCACTTTTTTAGAAACGAAAGTAATCAGCAATATTACTATGCACGCATTATGAAAACTGAAATTGCTATAAGTTTTAGTATTTTACTTGGATCTTTGAATAATGTAACATGAACTTTTGTTGTTATGTAGCAACTTTAAGCATTGTCTTTTTCTTGGATAAAGTCGGGATTTTTGAAGTCCTGTTCAAACATGAATTAATGATGATGTATTTTTATCATAATTTTTTATGCAGATATCCATGTCGAATCGGTACATGCTCATCACCAATGGAGCTAACATGTTCAGAATTGATTGCAAGTGAAGTGCTTCCATCAGGAGTGGTGAAGCCTCTTCTGTACCCAGGTGCCATTGGAAGAGCTATTATAAACAACAAACGTATTCCTAAGTACAAAAACCTACTAGACGCATACAATTTGAACAATCTCAAACAAGCCCCTTCAACAACTGATCTCCAGTATCTTGAGGTGCGTTTTTTATCTTTCTTTTAGCTTATAGGGTTCTCTTCTTCAAGTTTTTCAGCATACATATATTATGTCGATCACAAAAAAACGCGCCTAGAATTACCATTTTAACATCTAAACTGATTTAAAGTGAATATATTTTTTTTGGGTAAAAGGGTTAATTCACCCCGGTAAAATTATTTAAAGTGAATATATGGTTATTCTTTAACTGTGCCAAAACCATAAAAGCTTAATACAAATATTTGACGTCATTTGTGTTGGCACCAGGTTCTAGCAGGAAGCTATTTGGCTGTGTCAGGAGCGATACTTGGTTATTTTCAGTCAAGAAAGCTGGGTCTTTTTGGTATGCTTTTGCTAATTTGGGGACTTTCCAGCGAACCCCGTATATCGAAAGGACATGGAGAATTTAAAGGTCACAAAATCGACATTTCTATCTACTACCCCACAATGACAATTGTGGTCCTTTCTGCCTTCCTTTCTATAAGAGCCATTGTTAAAAAGATTGTGTCTTGTTTCAAGTGGACCTTTTTAAAGTCGAAATACAAATGAACCTGCCAAATAACATCACAATTTTTTTTTCTGGGCCAAAGATTAGCTTCTGTCAACCAAATTGGTTCATCTGATACAATCTTTGCTCTACTGCTTCTGATTTTTTTGGGTTATGATTCATTTGTTCATGAAATTTTTGTATAGCTAGCTTAGCAACAATGTATCTGCTGTTTCAATAACAAGATCTTAGTGAGAAATAATGACAAATTGTCCTGATCATTTTTGGGTATTCTGATCTTGCGTTGTTGAGGATTCTTTTACCTGTATTTCCTATTTTTGCTTGCGGATATAGATCTAAAAGAATGTTGCAGTGCAAGTCTAAAATGAGAGTTCCAAGTTACTTTTGAAGATCTTTAAATGATTGTTCGGTATCTTGTAGTCTGTATGATCAAGCTTAACAAACGCCTTGTTTAAGTTGTTGCAATTATACTGATATTATATTTACACTTAAAATGTCTACCTAAACGTAGAAGGATATATTTTTGAACTCGAGTCAGGATACAGATTACGATTACCATCCCACATCCAGATTATCACATAATGGCTAATATACACGCACTGAACCAAAATCGTGAAAAATAAAAATTAAATTTTGAATTACACTAAACAAACCAACCACAAGCATAAGGAGTCAAGAAGAGTAACCAGAAAAGATAGGATAAAATGAAAGATGGAACACAATCTGAATTTATATCTTTATGAGACAAGAGCTCAGTCATACAGGCCATAAGTATAAATAATCTTCCTACGAAAGGTAGTTCAAAGATTTTCCTGCTGTAAATGGATTTTCTTACATGCATGTATCAGTATTTCAACCATCCAATCTCAGCAAAGATGATAAGTTATCTGCTCTAGAAAAAAGGGACGGGTTGGGAATGCACTAATGCAGCTATGTACGGGTCCACCTACTAGAGCTTCTTGATCCCTGGAAACAATGTAAGAATTGCAACTAGAGCATCACCGTATCCCACAGGATCTGATAAAAAAAAACAGAACATATAAGATATAGAGTTGCATACACAGCGATGATACTAGAGGTGGCAAAATGGGCTAGCTAATAATGGGTCGGTATAGCATATATGGGAGTTTTTGGGTACGGTTTTGGGGAACATTTTTCGCTAAATAATATTAGGTTTCTCATCACAAGTAACTAGTTATAATACCCGCGCACGCACGGGGTTATGACAAAAAAATTTGTTATATAAATATTGATTATTGCTAGTCTATATAAATATATACATTAATTTGTTTTGATTTTATGTGGTAGATAATTACTTAAATAAGTGTTTTAAATGATAAATGTTAAATATTTTTTTGTAAGATAGTTTGATCTAACATTTCATGTCGTGTTTTTCATGTTTGTGTTATTTATTTATTT
>LBNU01027542.1:0-30319 GCA_014162995.1 Artemisia annua | reverse complement strand
AAAAAAAAAAAAAAAAAAAAAAAAAAAAAAAAAAAAAAAAAAAAAAAATTGTCTTGTTTTGGAAAGTTTCAAAGTGAGACTTCCCTGAGTTCCTGTGAGACTTCCTGAAATTAGAAATGGCCCTTTGTATTTTTTATATCTATTTTCAAAAGCTAGTTGATACGGCAGCCTTTTTGTGTATATTATACACCGTATATTATATAAATTGTAGGATATGGAATCAGAAATGTATCATGAAGTAACATGCGATGCGTGACAGTATGCACTTTATATTATAAAAGTAGAGTAGAACATGGACATAAAATACCATATCTTATTAAATATAAAGATCTATGTTCATTTTCTTTAAAATCTATTTTAAGCAAGGTCTTTTTTGAAATATATTGATATCTATCGAAGGATATACAATATGTCAGTAATCAGTATCTCCTAAACAATGTGTTGACATGTATTTTGAAAGAAACTCATCTATTGAGTCACTTACTAACTCCATCTCCATAAATGACATACTTACCATCTTTGAAAATCTTGTCTTGTGTAGTTGTGTGAGAGCAGCAATCCTTTGCTTGAGGACACCATTGTCCACATTTAGAATACATTTGCGTGACCAAAATATACCGCTTTCTATTAATGTTTTTCACTCTTATCGGTCTACATAAATCCATATGTGCAATTAATGTAACGTATTCTCCGAACTAGGTATAGGTTTTGGCTTAAACGTGGCTCGTTTACTTTTTCCCAACTCACAAGTTGAACACAAATGATCCTTTGAATACTTCAATTTTGGAAGACCGACGATGATGTTGTTTTTAGCAAGCTTGTAAATAGTGGTCGAAGTTCAAATGAGAGAGACGAAGATGCCATAACTAAGACTTTGTCGAAGATGCTTTGGATATGAGACATATTGGAGATGAAGAGACCATATCGGAAAGAGAGATAGTGTAGAAATTTGTCTTGCGAGATCCCGACAAAAGATCTACGCCTTCCAAATTCCGTTACAAAACAAGTTTTCTTCCGAAAAGCGACCTCTAAATCTTCATCACATAATTTTACCTTTACCAACCGAAAACAGATCCCAGTCCTTCAATGTAATACACCCGCGTGTTTAAGATATTTCCATGCTGAAGATCACCGTAACCCATAATAGTTGCAAAATGATCGTTCTGCCGGAAAATTAATGTTCCCATAAACTTCTCGACGAAATTAAAGAGAATTGAAACTTGAGGTTCCTGGTCATATGTTTCGAGCATCCCGGGTCGACGTAGCATAAACAAATCTGGATAACCTGCCAAGAAGAGAAGTAGAATATGGAAACCGAGTGGAAGTTGTTTCTGACGGTTAGAAGTACTTGCAATCATACATACAGGTTTGTGGACCGAATAATCTTTATCTATGCTTCATTTGTAATATTTAGAACATGAAGGACCAGACTTGTTAAACACAAAGTTAATAACTAACTTTGTTAGTTAATTCGGTTAGAAAAAGATGAAGGGGTGCGATGGTTCAATGGCACCGGTTCATGCTTATATATATGTATACATGTACTTGATTTTAATGGTTAATGAAACATACAGATTTTACTTATTCATTTATTTTGCAACTTTACATATCGATCTATACATAAGTATGGGACAACAAGGTTGTTCACTATCAACTAATTTAGCAAAATTATCAAGGACTTTCCACGTGGGTTTCCATCTAAGACCAACTGATTTGAATATTCTATCCGTGGTTTCCACCTTAGGCAAGATCTAGGATATAATTCACTAATAGCAAATGTACATCCTGCAGTAATCCACCTGTTACTTTCTTAGCAGTGCTTTTCTTTTTAATTAATTTGTTATGGCTTGTAGTATTTGCAAATGGTGCTTTAGCACGAGAATTCACATCACTCCAATATTGAGAAACACAAACATCATGATTAGCGTTAAACACACATTACTTACAAAGTTACAAGTAGAGCAAACAAATTCAACATTGGAATTCAAAAGCTGGATTTACACCAGACCAAAATGAGAACATATGACGTTTTTAAACCAGACCAACATATATGAAACAAAGTCTAAATACATCATTATCTTAATACTCGATGGGTGAAGCGCGCGCAAATAGGCCAAAAGCTGGATTTATGACCGTAAATCCTCCATCAAGTACTAGATTATGCCCACTGATGTACCTGGCCTCATCGCTAGCCAGGAAAAGAGCAGCTTCTGCAAC
Source organism: Artemisia annua (assembly GCA_014162995.1). NCBI lineage: Eukaryota > Viridiplantae > Streptophyta > Magnoliopsida > Asterales > Asteraceae > Artemisia > Artemisia annua. The sequence goes on along the minus strand of LBNU01027542.1, from coordinate 28,102 downwards.
ATCATCTTTCGCAAGAGCAATCCCTTTGAGGTTTGAATAAACGTTTGAGTATTTCTCAGGATAATCACTTATCATATTAGTGGTCAACGGTGAAGGGATAAAATGAGGGGATAAGCAATTGACACGAATCCCATATTGGCCAAGCTCAGCCGCAGTGTTCTTGGTGAGACCAACAATTGCATGTTTTGAACTTGAATAAGAATGAGAAATTACCCCTCCAATGCTACCAGATATACTTCCCATCGTAATGATGTTTCCACTACGTGCAGGGATCATGGCTCGAGCTGCATGCTTGGTTCCTAAGAACACACCGGTTACATTGACGCTCATGACTCTTTCAAAGGCTGAAAGATCATTATCAAGGATATTCGGCTTTACATCATCTACAATGGCTGCATTGTTGATCATTATGTCCAACTTACCATATTTAGCAAGCGTTGTGTTAATTGCATTTTCAGCATCTGATTCGATTGTCACGTCAGAATGGACAAATGAAGCATTATCAAGACCGATGTCTTCACACACATGTTTACCTAACTCGTCTTGGATATCAGCAATGACGACTTTGGCTCCATGTTTGACGAATAGCCTCGCTGTTGTCTCTCCAATCCCTTGAGCCCCGCCAGTGATCATTGCAACTTTCCTCGTCAACCTAACAACAAGCAAGGTTATAGAACTTTAGGAACTTAAATTACCATTTTAAATTCATCACTCATAATTTATGAGCCGTATAAATTTTTTTTTTTTTTTTTTTTTTTTTTTTTTTTTTTTTTTTTTTTTTTTTTTTTTTTTTCGTTCTTTTTTTAGCGAGCAAAAGATTATTTAATAAAATGTAACTTGAAGAATAAAAATGTCCAATGCAAAAATCAGTCGCACCTACTTGCTGTAAAATATATAACATTTTGCCAATATAAAATGAGTAGTCTAATCTTTTACAATATTTCCTTTCGTATAGTAAAAATTTATACTATTCACCGTATTAATAAGGGAAGCGATATGCAAACCATCAAAAGTGATGTGCACACCACAATCATGCATATGTGCATCATTAATGTGATTTTGTGATGTACACATCCTTTTAGTGGTGTGCATATCACTTCCCATTAGATAACTTTAGTTCGTAACAATGTCCAAAGCAAATTTTAATTTATAATGGTAATACATACAAAGTTAAAAGTTACCTTGGGACAAATTTAGACATATTTGGCATGGAGTAGAATTTTAAATTCTTGCAATCAAGTCGTTGATGATGTTTATTGGAAGGAATGATGCATTATACAGGCGCAAAGGTGAGTTTATATAGAAGAGCGTATGAAATATCGCTATCTTTTTATTATATTATTTAATGATTAAATAAATGGTCGTTACAACTGCATACATATTATATTCATATGAATGCATGGAACTTGTGTCAAGGCATTTATATATAGGACAGGGCCGTTATTGAGGGTGTGCGAAGTGTTAGACCGGATACTATGTCCACCTTCTTTACATCATTATTACATCATCATTTAACACATTATCAGATCTATCATTTTTTATCTTCTATGGTCATCACTTAACCCATCACTTTTTACCTATTTTTTTTTTTTTTTTTTTTTTAATAAATTTAATTAAAAAATAAATTAAATTTTTATTTATATTTTGAAAACATTACGCTCATAATTAAAAACATAAACGTACGGAATTGAAAACGTAAACTAAAATTGTAAATTTCACTTCTCCTTAATCACTTGCTTCATTTGCATCATCCTTTCGAGGTGGAATCCACTCAAATAATCAGTAGGACTCATATAGAAGAGTTCGTCTTTTGCCGTTGTTTTCGTTATTGCATGACGAACATTTTGTTGCTTTAGTTCGAGCTTTTTTTTTTTTTTTTTTTTTTTTTTTTTTTTTTTTTTTTTTTTTTTTTTTTTTTGCATTTACATTTCCTGCCTTTTGATCTCCAAAAACGCTTTGCGGTCTGTTTGCTTTTTTGTCATAAACGAGTCGTTGTGAGTTGCATATTCATTAACCAACAACCTAGCCAACGCTTCATCACTGCCATTTGTTGACGATGCCGATGTAATGGATAATGTTGTCCCTTTCTTCTTCGCTCTGTCCTTGCCTGTTGGTCGAACTTTCCTACACGTCCTCCTACCCCTCTTCTTTAGCCATGTCATTGAGATTAAAATAAGCCTATGTTGGATGCGTTGTGTTGAATGAACTAGACCCCGATAACTTATACCTCTTGAACTTTTCATGTCTCGTTTCATCTAATGACATTATCATACACTCCACAAAATTTACCCACTTTAGGAGGCAAACCCTTCCATTTTCCATTTAACGAGTCGTAGGTTTGAACACCGGATACCTTCATTGCTTGCTCAACGTGACCTAAAACCTCTGCCCAAAACCCTTTTTCCTTCCTCGTATTACCTTTGACACTATATTCGGATATACGAACCCAACCTTTGCACAATGCAATTTGTTCTTCAGTGGTCTATGGAATGTTACAGGTACCTTCATCGTCATTTTTAGATGTCCTATTTTGACGTCTTTTTGACGGCTTCTTCTTTGGGGACAGGACTTATTCGACGGGTGAGTACTCGCCAACGGTGTTAGGCATGGGTGGAGAAACTTGAGGTTCATACGTTGGCAAAGCCTCAACACTAAATGGATTAATGGGAGACATAAGTGAAGGTGGTTATGAAGAACCATCAATATTTTGTTGTGAAGAACCGCCAAGATTTGACAGATCGTACATTTTTGAGTTTTGGTATTGCGGTACATTTGTGGTTGAAATCTAGATACATTTGTTTTTTGGTTGAAGTGCATAAGCAACATATTAAGGTGTGAAAATGAAACTAAAGTTGGCGCAATAGTAGCATAAAATGTGAATAATTAATTAACATGTTTAAGGTTTATCTCAGTTAAAAACCACTTAAGAGTGAGAGTTAAAATAATTTTAATTTTATATTTGAACTAACTTTTAAATTAAATCTTACTTGAGTCTATCGATAAACATTTACCAAATAGAAACTCATGATTTCAAAAACTTTTAATGTCAGATATAAGAACTTGTGTAAGTGTTCTGTGGTCAATGTAACTAAAAATTCTAGTTACAGGCTTACAGCTAAAACAAATTTCTACAAACTAAAAGAAATCAAGAATTTTATGTAAAACTTATAGTAAACGAAGTGAAAAGAAGTCAAAGGAAAATAAATAAACAAACAAATAATTTTTTTTTTTTTTTTTTTTTTTATTTTATTTTTAACATTTATTCATTTCAGCTCAACAAATGGAGGAAATTTGAACAACAAGTTACATCGAACATACAAACGTAAACCAAGTTACGACAAAACAAGAATACACCATGAACAGTTGTGCAAGACTACAGCAACACCATTCAAGGTGGGGAATCACCAGAGTGAGCTTTTGGCAGACACAACTATATGAAGGTGTAGCTTGACAAAAATACATAAAGTACATAAGACATACAGAGAAGATAAAACTAGGCATCCTTAAAGGAGCCAGACCTAAACCTAACAGATCTAGAGCCAAAACCCGAGGCAGCATCAGGCCATCGATGGCAGACCGCAGCAAATCTGAGCAGAGGAGTCCGGGCGGTGGCGGCAGCGAACGGCGAGCTGCAACAGCTGGGAGATGACCAATCTGTGGGTAAGGATTATTATTGAAAGTAAGGGAAAATACAAAAGAGCTCCGGACGGCAAATAAATAAATAAAATTGAACTTGTGTATTTTAATGCACCAATTGGTACAAATACTAAATTTTCAACTCAAGGATCATTCTCGCAATATGAGGTAAATAACATGAATATTTATGTAAATTTCTGTTACATGAATGGTTTCTAGAGACGTATTTCGTAATGTGTAGCATAACCAAATAATTTATTATCTAAATTTTCCTTGTTATATGAATACCAAAATTGTTGTTCACTGGACATTAGTTTTTTATATTAAAGTACACCAACATATTAAAGCTTCTATTAACTAAGTATTAAAATATTGATTAAAAGTAAATTATTACTACCATATTTAAAGGCAGGAGAAAATATTTGATCCATAGTTTACTACTCGCTTGAAAAATCCTTTGCCAATTTTGTTTTACTTGAACGACGGATAACGGATACGTGAATACGTAAATAGTCAATGAGCTAGATAGAGTTACAATAGATTAATTAGATACACAAGGTCGGAATGGCCAATTGTATGCTAATTTTCCGACCATAGTTTTTATTCTAACAAAATGCGCTTGAATTTTATTTTTATTTTTATTTTTATTTTATTTTTTGATATAACCATTGTTACCAAATACAAAAACCGGATCACCTCCCCTTACATGGTATGCTTAGTGGAATAACTTATTCGAACCAAAACTGTAGTCAACTTTAGTACAAGAATATCTACAACATGCTGTAAATGCAATTTCAAGGATTACAGGTAAAATAACGATCACATTGGCAAAAGGAATAAGTTAATCAAGTGCAGATATGACAGCATCGGCAATTCTTGGGTTGTTCTACTTCCTCCCGTAGAAATCAAGAGAATACTGAAAAACTATATTAATCAGATTCAATGAATTACAAAGATTACATGACATTAAATAGAAAACTAATTAAAATAAACCTAGCAACTAACGAGTCAAACCCAACGGGCTTGCGGACCATTATTATCTAACATCCCCTCTCAAACTCGCAATGCTGCAGCGGTAAATATTGAGAATTTGCCAAACAAAAAATAAAACAAAAACAACGATAAAGGCAGGAAGACATATCCGAACAGAGGTAAACGAAGAGAAGATTCAGGCGCACAAATGCAGACATAGCTCAAGCGGACAGACGCGGACAAACAGATGCAAATTCGGACATATTCATATTTAGATAAAACCAGGCTAAACTAGATGCAGAACCACGTGTGAAACCAATACAAGTTATTGTTGAGATGCTAAACATAAGACTTAGTCGGATTAGTTAATACTGTAGCATCACCATCACCAACTTCAAACCAATTTCCATTATAACCCAAACAAACATAACCGTAATAACCAAATACCGATGCCGACTCCAATACTAATACCAATATCAAACCGAAATAAATCAACTATAACCCGAATAAAGGCTAATACTAACAGAAATTTCAATATACGAACCTTGCATAACCAAAATAGATCTACCCTAATTGTTGAACTCAATAACGACGACTATGAATTCTTTCTTGTATTCTTACACACATCCCAATTTCAAAAATTATTCTCCCATGCAAACCACATGCCAAATAAAAAACAGATCCAACCAACTGACTTAACCGATCAAGAAACTTATTAGTTATTATTACCAAATCAAAAGCGTACAAACCTTTTCTTTTTTTTTCCCTCTTCCATCTTCTTCAACTTTAACCTATAACTCTTGATACCGTGTAGAAATCAAAGGAATACTAAAAAGCTATATTAATCAGATTCAATGAATTACAAATATTACATTACATTAAATAGAAAACTAATTAACCTAAACCTAGAAACTAACGGGCCAAACCCAACGGGCTTTTTGGCCTTTATTATCTAACATCTCTGGGGTCTTTTGTGCTTTATTTTCCCTCACAGATAAAACTATTTCACAGCAGTTTCTAAGCGATCTGCATAATCAGAAAGTTGAAGGTATCTAAGCATCATTGCTGATGAAAGAAGCAAAGCCAAAGGGTTTACTATTTTCTTCTCAACCAGTTTTGGTTTCCCAACATTCCTAGCTGACGTACCTTACTCAAATATAGCGTACTCTAATCCAACATTTCTTGTAATAATCAATCAGTAATCTCAGCTACTCATAATGCTTAAAGAATTAGGTTTTGGATTGTTATTGTAATATTAGTTGCAACAGGATAACCAACCCCCTGAACCAACCCTCTTACATCAAGGGCTCCCTTAAGTACAGATAAATAGGCATCGAGTAAGGTAGAAGTCCAAGATTAAGGTGTTTTTAGTTGATTATAAGTTGCTCTTGAGTATTAGCATGATAAGAAATGGGTGAATCATGATGATGAGTTGGATTTGATCTTATTTCCATCTTCTTGTTCATGTTTTGTTGATAATATTTGCTCAAGCCTCTCTATTTCTGCCTTCAATGTCTCTTGATGAGTTGCATTCATTCACAAATCACAACAAACAGACACACTATAAGTTGCTTTCATTTCTATTTTTTGGATTTATATATACGATAACATATGTTATTCAGAATACATATATCTTAGAATATGTACTCATAAAGCTATTAATATTTACTCGCAATTTGTCATTAATGAAATTTTACTCAATGTTTGGATTGTTGATAACATTAGTAAGGATGACGATATTTACGGTAGGGACTAAAAAAGGGGGCATCTATATTAGAATCAATCGTAAAACACGTCAGTCTCACTTTTAATTTGCTCTATATAGACTGTGCGACTTTAAATTACAATTTTATATTTGTGCGATCGTGCGACTCCGCTACATTGTTACCAAGTGTTCACTTTGGTAGGTAGATGTAGTTGTGCGACCATTTTGTATTTTTCCAAAAAAACAAAAAATTATAAAAAAAAAAAAAAAAAAAAAAAAAAAAAAAAAAAAAAAAAAAAAAAGAAAAAAAAAGTAAGAACATTTTTGTCTTTTTCGAAAAAGACTAAACGGTCACAAAAAAATTTATTTGCCGCAAGTTGCACAAAAAGTACGACCGCCTGTCTAGCAAAAAAAGTCAACCATGGTCCAACTTCTCATAAAAAACAAAACTTTTCAAAAAGGTATGGACTCTTGACAACATGATAGTGGAGTCGCACAAAAACTATCCGTCTATCAAATGGGACATCAAATGGGACATTTGACAAAAAGGTAATTGAGTCACAGTCCAGCAGTCGTATTAAAACATAATTAATAAATAAACAAAATTCGTGTTTTTTAAAGTAGTTTCAAAATGAGACTCTAAAATTAAAATTGGTACTTTATATTTTGCATACCTATATTTAAAAGCTAGTGGATGTGGCAGCCTGTTTGTGTAACTACATATTGGATTATATGATATGGAATCAAAAATGTATTGCGGAGTCACATGCGATGCTTGCCAATATGCACTCCGGATCGTATGTATCATACTTCAAAAATAAAGGTAGAACACAACATGGACATAAAATATCATATCTTATTAAATATAAGAATCTATATTCATTTTTTAAAATCTATTTGAAGCAAGGTATTTTTGGAAGTTTTAGGGTGCTTGGCGGGGGGTTAAGGGGGTGGGGAATGGGGAAAGGATTTATTAAAGTGCTTGGTTGGAGGGGGGAATATAATGATTACCCACTAATGGGTAATGGATCATTATAGAGTAAATTGGAGGGTAAGGGATTGATTACCCACCATCACCCATTCTTTTGCATTCCCTTTCCCTTTTTCTTCCTTTTCCCTTTCTCCACTATTAACCAGGCACACCCTTAGTATTTATATTTTTTTTGTTTTCGATCTCCTTTGTTAAACGTTGGAGATGAAAACAATCAGATAATGAACTATTATCATGAGTTGTTGCATTATATATAAAACTAACTTTTTTATTTTATAAGATAAAACTATAAAACATGAATTTGTAAACCAACCTTGAAGTTAATCCAAATATAATGGTTATGCCGAGTCGTAAATTTTATAAGAGATAACAACACAGTCGTAAATTTTATAAGCAATAATAGCAGCAGTCGTAAATTTTTGACTTCTACTGTTGATAAATAAAAATTACAAATTAGAATGAATGAATACAACTACACATTTAATATAAGACTCGTAGGATCGATATATGTTGATTATTGTGATTCGTTATGGAATAACAAGTTAGCCAGTGTAGAGAGAGGAAGATTAGAGAGAGGGGAAGTTTTAGTGAGAGAAACACACTAGTTGTGTGTGTATTAATGAACAACCAACCCTCTCCATTAGTGGAGGAGGGTATATATACAATTACAGTATACGCTCCACATGAGCTGTGGAGTGAGCTGACAGTGGGTAAAGACCCGACCCAACTCCACAAATACAACTATAACTAAACTAAGTCTACGATATCTAATCTAATAATAACAAAACTAAGAGCTAAGCTAAGCATGAAAATACATGGGGTGACCGATCCTTTTTCTTAATCCTAACAATCTCCCCCTAAGGGAGGTCGCCAAAAAAAAAACAAATTGAAGCTTAGCATTCCATAAACTGAACTTTAGCTCTAGCTTTTATCTTTTGAATCTTTAAGTGCTATCTTTGTACGTTCAGCAGTGAACTTTTGATGACCTTTTCTTTAGGCTTGGATGATCTTTGAGAACTTCATCCAACATACATTTACAAGTCATCTCATGCAGTAATGTTTCCATGTGATGTCGTGATCCTTAAGCTTTCTTTGAGATCAGCAACCACCGTAAATCTCCAAATCATCCTTTGTGGAATCGCCTCCATGTGATGTAGTGACCATCGGACCGTCATGCTCACACTTTTCTGGATCATGATATTTAGCATCAGAGTTGCGGAAGCATTGTTGTAGGTCATTCTGCTATCATGATTTCCTTGAATGTGAGTGTGAGGTGTGAGCATGAGGTAATGAATTGACGTCTCATTAGCCATCAGCTGCAACTGTCGGGTGTTCCTGCAAACAACAGTTAGCAATAAACACACGAAAGTATCTTTGTTCACTTTCGTTGAATAAGGTTGCAAGAACCACGGTTCCCCGTTGATTAGTATAAATACTGCCTGTGATCAGGTGGAATTCCAAAGAATTTCCTTGACAGGGTTTCGCATCTGCACTAGTCGTTCTCAAACCGGAGCGTCTCAAAGTAGACAACATGGAGTGAGTGAACTAGTGAATTATGATTCACTGATTAATGAGAAATTGATTTGAATAGCAGTCGCGTGTTGCTAGATAAAGAGTTTTCGCAACACGACGACAGTTTTATGAACAATATCAAATTTCAATCATGAATATTTTTGTTTGAAACATTATGAGCAATCAACGTGCTCGAAAGTAGTTGTTGAGCACATCGAAGGTTTTCCAAAAGTATCCGTCAATTCATATCCTGGAACAAGTTTAATTCAAATGTGAATCGCCCCATTGTTGATTTCCAGTTGTGACAAGTTTGATCCATGAAGGATCTTACACGTCACCTTCCAAGAGCTTGATTGATGTTCGCTCTAGAAGGATTTCCATCTTCATTGTGAATACTTGCATATCACTCGGATGTTCAGGCAATACCACAAGGATAATGCGTAGGACTCTTAATATATTTTCTTACTTTCCACGATGTATGAAACAGTAAGCATATTTGAAGGGTGTCCTAATGAGATTTATGGATGATCTCTTGGTTCTAGACTCAATAGTGCGTTTTGATTCAGTACTCAGAGACTGGAGCGGTGTCTCCTGTTTTAATATCAACATGACTCGTAATGAGCGATCGATAGATTAGGCAGGGTTCCCTGTAAGAATGAAACAAGTCCTTTTAAGAGAACTTGAGTGGTTAGAAGGTTTAGTGCTATGCGTCACTAGATCCATGACGTCTTGACTTCAATACCGATGTTATCTTAGTAACAATCAGTACTTACCGAGACTTCATGGCTAATACCTTGTTGGGTTTGTTCCAGTACTAGCTCCATCTCAGTCGGCACTCTTCCCTTATTCTCACTTTTCTCCTTTTATAATCATACCTAAGGACTTCTACATTAACTAGTGGATTGTCCCTGGGTAGATCCCTCCGGCTCTGGCGGGATCATGGAAACTAATACCTAACCTTACCATCCTTATAACTCCAATAAAATAAATGCAATGTCGGTCTTTGGTATACTTCCACAATTACCATCATAAACCATTTTCTCCCCCTAAATATGTGCATCGATTTGCGAAAGAGTTTAGCATATATGGGAGAGCCTACACTTGAGTCCAAAAGATCACATTTTATCAGAATTCCATATTAAATCACATTCTCTCCCCCGATCAAAAATTTCAAACCTTTTGAGATTTATGATCCCAATTGATTTAAATAAGTTAGAAAATTTGGGAGAAAATGTGGTCTGATTATAATATATTATGATGAATGAACATTACGATGCTCCCCCTCAAATTATGAGGGACTCTGTTATTGTCAGCTATGACGAGTTTATAAAAGATTTGGAGTTCAACGCGAAACTCATAAAAAATTCATATACTGACACATAACAACACATATTTATTCACTACTTGAGCAGTACAAAGAAATTATGTGATGATCTAAACATAAAATTTAAAATCACTCTCCCCCTCAAACTATGACACGTTTTCTATTTAAAATTTAATGAAAATTTTAAACCTTTGTCATAGATTGAGTGGCAAATTTTATGAAAAAGTCTAAGTCCGATTGATTTTCAAATATAGTTTTAAACCATCATTTGAAACACAAATAATTTTCTGAAGAATCATAGAAAGAAAAGTATTTGTTTTGATAAAAAGAAGACTTCTCTTCTTAAACTAGAAATAATGCACTGAAACATACATTAGATTGAGGGTGCACGGATGTAAAGTTATCCATGCCCTGGTGAACTTCACCCGTTGTTAGGAACAACCGTCTTTTTAGCGACGTGTTTTCCTTATTTTGAAAACCGGGTTGGTATCTAAAGTAATAGCAAGCCATTTTGAAAGAAAATTTTGAGAAAACGACATTTTTTTTAACATTATTATTAAAGAATTAGAAAAACTCTCGCTCAAGCGTATGTATGTTTCCGTGTCATTATTGAATGACATTTCTAGAAGCGTACATAATATCGATTATACGAGAGACATGTCGTTAGAAGAGTATTTTTGAAAATTTTCTGTTTTTCTAATTTTGTTTTTACTTTTTGAAGTTTTATATTTTTGTATTTTGTTTTATAAAGGTTTTATCTATTTACAAAGTATACTATTCAATTTAAGATGGTGTTGACATGAGTACCGTAATGAGGATATCGTTATGCTCATTGTAGAAGACTGTAGTCAACATCTCTTAAACATCCGCCACCAAAGCTTTCGAGGCTCCTGAATAATCTTCTGAACTTGAGCCTTCTCAATGTGAAGCTTTGATAGCTTCCCCCCAAACCGACAATCTTCCTTTTGAGCAGTTTCACAACTCTCTTTCAAGCTAACACTAGTTAAGTGTACAGCGGAATTCGTAGCATACCACATCAAATATTGCTGCTCCTTTTAAGAGTAATCATCGTGATTATTCGGTCGGGGGATCATCAACAAGATCAACAACGTATCATCTTACGCTTGATTGATTCTTTTTATATTTCTTCTCGCTGAAGGCTGAAGTAATGCATACCAAAGGTATCAAGAGACCACTTCCCCCAAGTAGTTGAAATGATGCAATCAGTCTCATTGTATGAAGCTCAAAAATCCGAAGCACACACTCAATCAATTGTGTACTTCTTTTATCATCAGAAACTGTTTCTTACATCTCTTCCCCCATGTTGTTGGAATAATACTCCAAAAGATACGAGTTAAGACACTGATTTTCTCTGCGATTATGAAATTTATCTTCCCGGAATAACTTCAATTAAGAAGAAGTATAAAGCTCATCACGTGTACTCGTTGTGCGTTCCGATGTATGTTTCCTTTCCCCTTGCTGGTTTTAATACCTCAGAATCAGCAACACATTTTACGCACATATACTTGAAATCTTGTGAGAAGAACAAAATCGGCTCAAATGTATCCTGTGAGAATCAAGTTGCTGAAGAGTAATGTGAGCACATCAGACTTTTCACTCTTCCCTAATTAGTGCTCTCCCCCAAACTGATAACCTTTCAGATGAATGCCTTGAATATGAAGAAGTCTTTTGATAATTAAATGCATATTGTTTTTAGTCTTCTAACACGCAGCGGAAAATGTAGAACAGACTGTAGACTCGACCTTCTTCATGGTTGTCCATTTGGGGAATAGAATATCAACATATTCATTTAACCAAATGCATTCCAGTTATATAACATATACCAAATCAGCCCATAATGTACACATGTACCCAACACAAGTCGAAACGATAACACCAAAGTAACAGGTTGAAGCACTGATCATCTCTACGGATATCAACTCCAGAATAAAGAATTAAGCCCGGTCACGTGAACCTGTTGTGCATCCTTGATGTACACATTTCTCTCCCCTGATGGTTACGATTAATCAGCCCGTGACGTACAAATGAAATGATAATACCAAAGTAACAAGTTGAACCCTGATCATCTTTAATTTGTTTCATAATACATTAAGCCCGATCACGTGAACTTGTTGTGCGTCCTTGGTGTACACATTCCTCTCCCCTGATGGTTGCAATTAATCAGAATCATCATAATGATGTGTACATGAAGCATTAACTGGAAGCCCTTCATTACTAATAATATCAGCCCGTGAGAAGATGTTGATAAACCCTCACGAGTCCTAAACTGAAGTATTCAGGAGTCATGAGATGATGACTAATTGAGTTTCTCCCCCTCAATTAGGCCATCGTATGTAAAGAGCTTCTTCAATAACTTGTGAAGTTTCTGAATCGACTCCCCCTCAAACTGACCATCCCTTTTTATAGGGGATAATTACCAAAATAGCCCGGTTGCCCTGTGGCTAGGCATTTTTAGCCCGATTTTTGAATATTCTTGATTTAGCCCGGGTTGCCTTGGGCAACCAGTGTACAGCCAACCAAAAACTGACAAGTGTCCTCCAGTTGCCCAAAATACACAAAAGTTGCCCAAAATACACAAAAGTTGCCCCCAAAAATGACACGTGGCATCCTGTAGGCGGCTATGCGTTAGTTGCCCAGGGCAACCCGGGCTAAATCGAGAATTTTCAAAAATTGGGCTAAAAATGCCCAGCCGCAGGGCAACCGGGCTATTGTACTAATTATCCCTTTTTATAGATTTAATACTTTAATGTCATGATCACATTTGAGGGTCTTGATATTAACCGTCTTCTTTATCTGAATCAGTCAATCAACTGGAGTACTAGATGATAACACCAAGTTCGAATCCCAGAAGTAACTATAGAACTCGAACAGAGTAACAAACCACGGAATATTTTGGAGTGGTAGACACCAATCTCCCCGACATGAATAATTAAGCTCGATCCCTTCGTGATTTATAACCCCAGCATACACATTTCTCCTCCCACGAAAGAAGAGAAAGAACACACGCCTATTGTCCCCCTCAAAAGTGGCGTGCTAATGACATTTTTTCCATAGTCGAAAGGAGAAGGACATACGCTTATTATCCCCCTCAAAAATGGCATTCAATGACATTTTTGCCATAGTTGAGATTCCCTGATAGTTGAAATTTATCAGATGCAGCATAAATATGTGTGTAGCACAAGAAACTACTGCGAAGAAGATGATGATTAAAACACTCTTGAAGCAGCCCCTCTTTTGTTTCCTCGTCAATAGCTTAGCAAATGAAGAGTTCAATTAAGCTTGTAATATGCCTAAACCACCTGTTGAAATGTGTTAAACCTTAGAGGGAGTAAATATGTGCTTACAAGAGCCGAATGACCATTTTACAAACATCATCCAACATGTAGTTTATTCACCCTTTCCCTTCCCCCCCTAAAAAATTGCATATGCTTGTTGCAATTTTTGATTGAATAAGTGAAGCACAAAAATATAATCCAATGTACGTTGATCCACTTGATGACTGTACGAACATGGGAAAATCATGAAGCTTGTTGATGAGAATGGTCACAAATAAGAAGATTTCCATTCTTCCCAAGATAAAGCGCACTGAAATGTACACCTTTCTTTTCTTTGAGGAACGGAGCCTGAAGTGTTGTCTACAGACGCCATAATGTTGAAGAGCGAGGCCTGAACTGATGTGAACAGACGTCATTGTCGATGAAGAACAAGGCTTGAACTGTATTGCTCAAACATCATTGTCGTTGAAGAACGAGGCTTGAACTGAAGTGTCCAAACATCAAGTCTCTCTTTTCTACTTTTCTCTGCTAACTCATTACCAACCCCATTATCATTCTGTCGGCTCTTTGTCGTAACTACTGATGGAGAAAAACCCAATATGATGAACTTGAGACTGAAGTAAAATAACCCGAACTTATGACTTAAGCTTGCCTTAACGTGTGACTAAGAGCGGTGTAGCGAGTTCGTGCAACATCGAATCCCTAAGTACTCTATACTCTTCAACCAACCAACCATCAAGTATAAGACGTACATCACCTCTTGACTATCGACAACTACGTGTGAGCTGTGACACTAAGTACTACAACGNGTAACTACTGATGGAGAAAAACCCAATATGATGAACTTGAGACTGAAGTAAAATAACCCGAACTTATGACTTAAGCTTGCCTTAACGTGTGACTAAGAGCGGTGTAGCGAGTTCGTGCAACATCGAATCCCTAAGTACTCTATACTCTTCAACCAACCAACCATCAAGTATAAGACGTACATCACCTCTTGACTATCGACAACTACGTGTGAGCTGTGACACTAAGTACTACAACGTAACTCCTTAAAGTGATAGTTATTTTATGGTAATAGACATGAAGAATCACCAAAATAAATAGATATCCAAGTCTTCGTCATTGCAAAGGTTAAAAGCTCGAGCAAGGATCCTGAAGAATCTTCATCCAACCAACCCCGATATCTTCAGATACTAAGTACACGCACCCGTGAAATTTCACTTCAACCTCAAATAAATAATAATGAATTAATGCCGTAGTCACATCTTGTGGTTTAAATGCCTAGATCTAGCCCTTTTTGATGTTTTAAATGAACTTTGATAATGGGTTTATCCCGATCTTTTTCAAAAGCGCATAACCCCGTAACTTGTTATGACCAAAATGCCATGAAGTATATCAAAACTCATCCAATACATGAAGTACATACTTTATCCTTTCATCAAAGTTGAAGCCGTAGCACCAGAGTCAATTAAGATCCGGAAATGCACTTTTTTTTTCCAGGATAGTTCCATCATCACGGGATTTAACAAATATATGATTTAAACCGGGAAATAGATTCTTTTGCGGGATTTTACAAAACCAAGAAGAAACCGTGAGACAATGATAAATTGAATGTGTTATGACAAATTTGGTTTTGGTGAATAACTGTTTGGGGGAACATGCAAGAGATCAGCAAAAATTCTTCTCACATGTGTAGAATACTTCACAAACCATCCTAAGTAAAGTAGTATAAACTACTTCCCCTTGGAGGTTGACCTTATATCATCAAAGTACACATTTCTCCCCCATGATGGTTTCGAACTTTCGGAAGCATCATTTGACGTGTACGACCATATACACGAGAAGTTCTTGTCTTAAGCAAACATCTTGAAACATCACGAAGGACATTGAAGGATCTTGAAAGATGTTGCTTAGACTGTGATGCAGGATTTCTGATCAGGTTTTAATATTTATAAGTTCTCGTTTTACCCTAGGTCTACCTTATGCACTAACGGACAGAGAATCTGGTCGTGTGTAGGATAGTAATGGTAACTCCGAGGTCGTCCAAGAGCTATGTGGTGCGGACTACGTCTAAGTCTAATGTCACTAATTAAAATTAAATTAAAAGAAGAAATGATTGATTGATTGTTTGAATTGAAATGAAACTAAAAACAGAAAGCAATTAAAAGTAGAGTTGTGAGCAGTAAGAGAGAAGTGTGCTAACCTAATTAATCTTCCTATATCACTTTTAGTCATGTTTCCTATTAAACTAATCTCATGCTTTAGGTGGGGCGGACATGTATCACTAGGTTCATATGGTCAAGTTCCCTTGCCTATCTCCCCCGAATCCTGCCAGGAACCACAGGCATTACCCCCATGCTAGTAAGTCGACGTACGGTAGACAGGTTTGAGTTGTTATGTGCCACTACATGCTAGACTTATCTTAAATGGCCCGTTGTCACAATCATAGACCATTTCTCTAATTTCTTAAGTACCTCCACTTGCAAGGTGGTCCTATGGTCAATTCTCACGCAAGGCAATATGGTCAGTTGTCATCCCTCCCATTTCCTCGCAATCTGTCAGGCTAGCACTCTATGGTCAATTCTTCTAGCCTACTAAATGGATTGAGGTATCAAGTCAACCACATAAAGCGTAACAGATACAAGCAAGCTTACAATACTACCGAAATGAAAGGTTCTAAAGATAAACTAAGCATGCACACACGTAAAAGCATTAAGAAAAACACGAAAACATAATTAAAGCAATAAAGGAATCATAATTAGGCTAGCACCAGAGGTGCTTAGCCGATCATATTGAATTGGACACTTGAAATAATGTTAATACAAGACATGAATTCGAAATGTAGAATTGAATATGGAATGCTAAAACTTATGGAATGAAGCGTGATTTCTCCCTTGGAAAGCCTCCGTATGCTGCTGTAGAAGGGCCTCCTAAAAGCTCCCAACGATCTCTGACTTTGTGTGTGAGAAAGTTGTATGTCAAAATGCAGAAATTAGGGTTGTATTTATAGGCCCAATCAGAGCTATGGCGTAACTAAGAAATGTGTTACGCCGTGGCTAATGAAATCTTATCCAGATCTGATGGTTACGGCGTAGTTGATGCATTGTTAAGCCGTAACTACAATATTAGGGTTTCCTCTACGTCGTAATCTTCATATGCTCTACGCCGTAGATATATTCTCGGATCTGAGATTTCTCTCGTAGTCGTTGTTATGCCGTAGTCACAAAGTAGAGCTACGCCGTAGGTTAAGAAATGAGCTTGGACTACTCTCGTACATGTTGCTACGCCGTAATGCCAGAGTAATGTTACGGCGTAGTCTTCCATCTTGAAGATTCATTAAGTCTTGAATATGTTACGGCGTAAACCATAGATTTGGTTACGCCATAACTCTTGGTCCGCGTTGACTTTGGTCTTATAGTTAAATTCCTTGCTACGGCGTAGTTGAGAGATNCCGTAGTCACAAAGTAGAGCTACGCCGTAGGTTAAGAAATGAGCTTGGACTACTCTCGTACATGTTGCTACGCCGTAATGCCAGAGTAATGTTACGGCGTAGTCTTCCATCTTGAAGATTCATTAAGTCTTGAATATGTTACGGCGTAAACCATAGATTTGGTTACGCCATAACTCTTGGTCCGCGTTGACTTTGGTCTTATAGTTAAATTCCTTGCTACGGCGTAGTTGAGAGATGATGTTACGCCGTAGCTTCTGTCAGCATACTTGTATTTGTTTGTCTTGGTACATTGATGCGTGTGGTTTGCAACCTACGCAATAGGTTTTACCTCTTAAGGGATCTTGAGAAGCTTGCAATCCCCACTAGGCAGTGTACCTGACCGATGTAGTATAGTGTAGTGGCAAGTACCGGAGGATTGATCGTTCTCTTGGGGAATAGTGTCGTTAGGATTGAAAACTACTCTAATTTAGGTCTAAGGGTTGAGGGATGATTCTTTTTGTATTTTTATATTTTATGAAAGCAAGTAAAATCTCGGGTATTTGGAAGAGTGGGCGGAATTAGTTGCTAGTCAACTAACCCAAATAACTACTAATGCAAATAAAATAAAATAACAAGGAAATTAAAGTGGTTGTGAAACTTATATGGAGAAAAGTGTGTTTACTTAGATTTCATTACTCCCTAGCTATCTTTTACCGGTTAATTGGTTTGTTACAATTGTGTGGATGACGGGTTGTATTCCTTAATACCATTCGTAGAGCAGTGTACGATCTTTCCTAAATCTATAAGTGCAAACTTCATTCTATAGCGACACGTTTAGTATCCAAACTATGAAATCACTAGTAATTACTTATGCATTAAATACAACCATATAATCGTAGTACACATCCGATTCATGTTTCTTAAGACGTTCAAGCAAGTTACCAATTGGAAGTTAGCCAGTTTTCTTAAGCCTAACATCGACATCACCCACCCACAACAATTAATAACAAACCAACAACAAGCAATCAATCGCTAGGTTTCATTAGATCTAAGCAAAAACAAGAAAAACCTAGCCTAACATGTTAATTAAAAGACAAGCATAAGATATAATCATGCAACACATAGACATATTGAATGATTTGATGGAAGGCTTATCTTTAATTAATCATAGACGAAACAAGGGTGAAAACCCCTTGAAAAAAGCTGAGAATTCGAGCTAGGGTTTATCCCAAAAGTTCTCCCAAAAGTTACACACCTAATGAATGAAAATTGGAAAAGTATATATAGATTTTACATTCTGACGGCGTCAGGTTATAGGTCTTGAAGCCGTCAACCCGCCGTGTTTAGGGTTCTCGGATCACCTAGATCCACTTCTGACGCCGTCAACCTTTATAACCTTCTGGGCCGTCTCTCTTTAGCTTAACACCTGATGGCCTAGGATTTGTAACACCTGACGCCGTCATGTGTAAATGTGTTGAGTCCTTCCTTGGTCATCTAGTAGTGTCTGAATCCACTCCTTCATCTTAAGGTGACGGCGTCAGCATCCAAAGCCTGATGCCGTCAGGTAGGAATTCCAGCTTGATTTGAGACTTTGTCGTTTTCTTCACTTTTATGCTCTAAAAACGTCCAAAATGCAATGTTTTTGAGAATTTCTCCTGAAAGTACCAGTTAGAACCTAAGTTTTCTCCATTTTAGTCAAATCTCGGTTATTTCAACATTTGTAATAGG
The DNA here is from genome assembly GCA_014162995.1 of Artemisia annua. Classification (NCBI taxonomy): domain Eukaryota; kingdom Viridiplantae; phylum Streptophyta; class Magnoliopsida; order Asterales; family Asteraceae; genus Artemisia; species Artemisia annua. The sequence continues at coordinate 9,505 of LBNU01027542.1, read as the reverse complement.
TTGCTATGATTATTGATTATGTATACATTTAGGATGAGTCCAATACTCGTCCAATGGGCCTAAAGCCCACTCGTTTAGAATAAGGAAGGAGAAAGGGATGTTGCCCTAGCTCCTCTCCTATAAATAGGAATGCATGTAATCATTTCTATTTGTTGGTTATTTCAATACATTAAAGAAACTCTTGCACTTTTATTCTTCATATTCGTTATAATCAACCAAACTCTATTTCTCATCTCATTTCTACCAAATCTATACTTGTGTTTACAATATGGTGACCTAACAAGTGGTATCAATCGCCAAAAGAAGGTGTATTTTTTTGTTTTTGCTCTTAACGACCCAAAACCACCTTTTTACTTGTTATTTTTGTTAAAAGCTTGCTACTTTCTTGTTTGTTTCGTATTTTTATCACATCTTTTTCATCAAAACTTGTGTTATAAACTCAAACAACCAACAAAGTTTCAAATTTTTCACAAAATTTTGATTCGTACAAATTTGTACCATTTTTCGAAAACTTTCAAATTTTCAAAAAGTGGTTCAAGTTTGCAACTTTCTTTAAGATCTCATCATTTTAAAGCTAGTTGTACAAGAATCTTGGAATAAAAACGTGTTTTTGGATTGCTTTTATCAAAAACAAAAATCTGCCAAAAAGTGTACTTTTTTTCAAAATCTTTAAACCCTAACTTTCGAGATCTTTTGTGACTGCTCCTAAAGTGTTTTCGTTGGTTACTCAGTGCTTTTCTCTCTTGTATAAGAAAGAAAACACTTCGACTTGTTGGATATTTTCGATATTGTATAATCTCGAAAATTTGTGGAATTTTTTCCGAAAATTTTGAACTTTCGAGATCTTTTCTGGCTTATCGAAATCTTTTGATTTTCGAGATCCTTGGAAAACTTTCGAAATCCTTTCATAATTTTCGAGAACTTTACTAATTCCAGCTACAGTAAAATTTCTCAAAACTTTGTTAAAATTTTCTCGATAAATCTGTTTTTTCTAGAAATTTTGAACTTTTTTCGAAATCTTTTGGAATTTTCGAAATCTTTGGTACTTTGACTGATTTTCAAGATATTCAATATTTTAAGCTTTGGAAACATACTTGGGATAGTTTTCAAGAATTGGCATAACACTTATACTTTCTACAAGATCCATTTGCACACAAGTATTTCATCATGTCTCAACCACCGTACTACAACTTTCATCATCAGCAACCCTATCATCAAACACAATTGTTTCGTCAACAACAACAACAATTTCAACAACAACAACCTCAACAATCATATCCATATAATCAAATGGTCTCTCAACAACATGTCATGATGCATCAACATCAACAACTGCCTCAACCTCCACCATTTCCAATGCAACAAATCACTCAACCGTCGAAACAAACTCATTGGTTTGACCAAATGTGTGAAGTAATCACTACTCAACAATCAAGACATGAAGCAGGTTCACTTGACACACCACCCATGCTCACACCCGGTAATTATGCTCAGTGGTCAAGTCGATTCCTAAGATTTCTTGAACTCAAGAAACCACATGGCAAATACATGAGACAAGTTATCAATGAAGGCCCATTTGTAACACCGACTACCCATGTCCCTGGTGATCCTAATGCTAATCCACCCGTACCGGAATCATACAGACCCTATACTGATGCTCAACTTACTGCTGAACAACTACTTCACAAAGAAGCTGATGAATATGCCATGATCTACATTCTTCAAGGCATACCTAATCCAATCTTTCGCAGTGTTGATGCTCAGAAAACTGCTAAGGCAATGTGGGAACATGTTCATCTCCTAATGGAAGGAACTCAGTTGAATCAGGAGGACATGGAGTCAAAACTTTACATGGAATACACACATTTCATGATTGAGCCAATGGAATCACTTGAGTCATACTATCACCGCTTCACTAACATCATTAATGACCTCGATAGACACAACATCATCTTACCAAAGATTGCTGTCAACACGAAGTTCTTAGGATGTCTTGGTCCTGATTGGCAGAAGTATGTGACATTTGTTCGACAAGCCCGAAACCTTCATGAAACACCATATGGTTTGTTGTATGACTATCTGAAACATCATCAACGTGAAGTTGACAATGATCGCGCTCTCAGAGGAAACTATTCACAGCCCCCACCTACAAACTCTTTGGCGCTTGTTGCTCAATCACATGTTCCGGCTCCACCATTACAACACAATGTTTATCATCCAGAACAGGCTTATCACAACAATCCATCTCCGTATTCATCTTATGATTCTTCATCGCACCCTCCTGCAAATCAATTTGCATCATATGACAACAATGACACCTTGTCTACACCACTCACTGCTAATGATGACGATGATGATGAGGACTTCAACAGTCTCAACCAAGGAATTGCACTCATAGCCCGGGCTTTCAGCAAATTCTCAAACAAGTCCAACAATCGACTTCGTTCATCTTCAAATACAAGGAATCAAGCTGTCATTCACGATGGTCGCGTTGAGATTCAGAATCGCAACAATAACAGATTTGCATCGGGTGGTAATATGGGTAACTCTAATTCTGGACAATGGTTTAACAACAATGGAGGATTCAGGAACAATGGTGGTGTCCCTCAGAGAAAGGCAGAGATTGTTGCCACAGGGAATACTGAATCAGGGAATACAGTCATCAGATGCTCTCAAAGATGAAGCCCGCAGCAACACGAATGCAAATGACAACAGCTTCATGGCTAATGCACATTCTGATGATGACATGGAAGATTTGGAAGCTGCTGTTATGCTGATGGCCAACATGCATGAACTCCCCATAAGTGACTCAGGCCCAGTTTATGACACTGATGGTCTTTCTCAGGTAACTGATCTTAACTCATGCCTCATACATGAAATTGCCTCCCCATCTGCATCTGAATCTTACAAGGAAAAAGAAGTTCAAAATGATTCATTGTTATCTACACACACGAATACTCAAATGGACACAAAGGTTATATTTGATGATTTTCAAATTAACCCGGTTGTCACATTTGATGATTCGGATACTGAAACTGTCAAAGATAACAATGCTCACGTTGAACATTTTGATCCTTCGTCTGGTTCCAGATTCAGAAATTCAGTCCCTTCTTATGATTAGTCAATCTCAAAACGTTAAATGTCAAGAGCTTAATGCTAGATTGAAAGAGAGAAATGCATTATTAACTAGGGATATTGAGTGCTATAAATTTCAACTGTCAAACGCGGAAAAACTGATTCAACGGGAAAAAGGCTTTGAAGCTGCTTTTCTAAAATCTTCTCGTCACGAAAAAGAGTTAGAACACCAAATTGCTAAAATTATGGAGTCTAAAAATAACTTAGCTTCTGAACTGGAAAAACAAGCGTTTGAACACAAAAAACAAATTGCACAACTTGAAGCAATAATTTTAAAAACCAAAACGGAGTTGTCAAATTGTCAAGCTGAGTTCACGGAACATAAACACAAAACCAGAAACAAAGTTAAGTCATACGTTGATGAGATTGTTGAATTGGAACACAAGCTTAAAGAATTTCAAAATGTTGTGTATAAAACTGGTAATTCAGTGACTACTATTCAAAAGTTTTCAGTAACTCGAACAAACAATGGTCACGGCTTTGCAATTGGAAGTGATTCACCATGTTTTTTACGTGTAGCACTCAATGAGATTCCAAAGTTATATAGTGCAGATCATTTCTTTGACGATACTGTTGTTCGTACTGTTGTATATGATTGTGAAGAGGAATATGAAATTGAAGAAGAGAGTCGATCAAAAATGGAAAATGTTACATACAATAAACCTTTTGATTACTCTAAAATGCCTCCAATTACTGATATTTTTACACCGCAAAAAGAGAAATCTGAACAACCATGGTACATTATCAAACCTCAAGAAGTTACTTCTCATGTAGCTCCTGCTAAACCAGTGGTGCAAATAAACGGTCCTTTACCAAATGATAACAAACTTCAAACTCTTCCTACACGTTGTCGTGTACTTCAGTATTTCGACACGTTCATGGATAACATTGAACAATTAGATGAAGCCATTGAACGCAACTCTCAAATAACGGTTTTCACTATTACTACTCCTCATGAGAGAGAAAAACGAGAAGTGTTTCAAAAACAGTTTTTACCTATTGCTCGACATTTGCGTCATTGTGCTAACCACTGGGAACAGGAACTTCAAAAAGAAGTCTCATCTATGATGAATGTGTTTCAAGAAACTGAACAAGCGATTTTAAATCAAAAACGTCAAAATCAATTTTTACAAAAAGAAGCTGATCGACTCTTGGAACATGTTCTTAGTGCTGATATAATTTCTGTGATTATGAATTCTCTTTATGAATCTGGTACTTCTATGCTTGTTGATGATCACTGTGATGATGTTGAGTTGTTATCTAAACAAATTGAGACATTAAAAGATGAAAACGTTAATCTCCGAAAACACAATGATGATGTGCAAAACAAACTTTCAAATGAGATTTCTCAACTCAACAAAAAGCTTGAATGGTGTCAAAACCAAAGTCTTGATTTCGAACTGGAATTACAAAGTCTTAAAACTTCCACAACTTTTCAAAACGAAAACGAGGAACTTAAAAGTAAAATCTCGAAATATGAAAAGGAAATTGCAGAATTGCAAGAAGTTACAGATTTTTGGCAAAAGAGTCGTGATGAATATTTTTATTCTAACCGAAAACTCGACAGTGAAATTCAAGATAAAATGCACATTATCATTGAGTTGAAAGAGAAAATACGTAAGCTTGAAAAAGGAAAATCTGTCAACACTAATGTAATTGCTCCAGGAATGTACTCATTAGACATAACAAATATAGCACAACACACTAAGAAGTCTAATTTGGATCCTTCCACTTCTACAGGAATAGTTGCCACTCATAGCGTTAGCAGATCCAAGCATAAACGAATGAAATGGAAGAATAGGATTTTGCAACGTAGAAGAGAGACACTAGAAGCCTCTGAAGTAGAAGAACACCCTAGGACTTTGAATAAGACTCATCCTGCACTAGATTTAGATACTGATTTGGCAAATTGTAATTCTAATCTATGTGTAACGAATGATGAACCTTTGAATGTTTTAAAAGTTGATGCTTCATGTGTGTTTTGTCGTAAGAGTATGTTATCTGGTGATCATTCTAAATGTGTTGCAAATTCTCTTTTATCTCGTCTTAAGAAACGTACATTAGGCAGAAAATCTAGGCCCACTAATGCTTCTAAATCTGTGCTAGGACTTATGCCCTGTGTAGTTTCTAAGAATGATATAGTCAACCCAGTAGTTGCGAACAATACCTCTAGGATCATGCCAACTGTCACTGAATTTGATATAAAGAAGGCTAAATCTAGTTGGAATTGGCAACGTTGGTTACAAAGGACACATAACTTTAAATGGATTCCTAAAATTGTTAACATGTGTGCTTCTAACCCAACGGAACCCACAACTTCTTCGGGTTCCACCCTTACCATTGTACCATCGTCGTCTCTTTCATGTGATGCAGGTGGTGCAAATTGTTCTCTGGATTGTTGATAGCGGATGCTCCCGACACATGACAGGCAATCTCAAACTGTTAAAAAACTTTGTCTCAAAGTTCATTGGTACTGTCAGATTCGGGAATGATCATTTCGCTGCAATTATGGGCTATGGGGACTATGTCAGTGGGAATATCGAAATTAGTCGTGTTTATTATGTTGAAGGCCTTGGTCACAATCTATTTTCAGTTGGTCAATTTTGTGATGGTGATCTGGAAGTTGCATTCAGGGAGAAAACATGCTTTGTTCGTGATCTACAAGGAAATGATCTCATGTCCGGCACACGTGGAAACAGTCTTTATACAATTTCAATGTCCGACATGACCGCTTCCTCTCCCATTTGTCTACTTTCAAAGGCTGAATCGACAAAATCCTGGTTATGGCACCAACGCATGTCACATCTCAACTTCCGAACTATGACTGATCTTGCTCGCCATAAACTAGTTGACGGTCTTCCAAGGTTCCGATATGCAAAAGATCACCTATGTCCCGCTTGTGAACAAGGAAAGAGCAAACGTGCACACCTCACCACCAAACCAGAACCGAGCACTGATCATGTTCTTCAACTTCTTCATATGGATTTATGTGGACCAATGCGAGTACAAACGATTAATGGGAAACGATACATACTTGTGATAGTCGATGACTTCTCCAAATGGACTTGGGTCTACTTTCTTCGAAGCAAAGATCAAGCTCCATCAATGATAATCACCTTTCTCACGAAAATTCAGGTTCAACTTCGCAACACAGTAAGAATTGTAAGAACAGATAATGGAACTGAATTCAAGAATCAAACTCTTCGTGCATACTTTGAGAAAGTTGGAATTGAACATCAAACATCAATTGCACGGACTCCCGAACAAAATGGAGTGGTCGAAAGACGCAACAGGACGTTAGTGGAAGCCGCACGAACGATGCTCATTAATGCTCAATTACCAGATTATCTTTGGGCAGAAGCCGTCTCTACCGCATGTTACACCCAAAATCGTTGTATGATCAATAAACGTCACAAAGTCACACCGTATGAAATTGTTCACAAACGAAAGCCCAACATACAACACTTTCATGTATTTGGATCTCTTTGTTATCCGAATAATGATCGTGATGATCTTGGAAAGCTTAAGGCAAAGGCTGACGTCGGTATCTTCATTGGATATTGTGAAAACTCCAAAGGTTTTAGAATCTACAACCGTCGTACTAGAGAGATTCAGGAGACTATCCATGCTAATTTCGATGAGCTCACAGAAATGGCTTCTGAGCAAAACAGCTTAGGACCCGCAACCAACCGTCTAAACTTTCCAGATTCTTCAGCTGAACCGTTGTCACTAACTCGTCGAGAATTGGAAACATTGTTTTCTCCTTTGTTCGATGATTCATTTGAGACACGTGCACCAGATGTATCCACTAGTTCCGCTGCTCAACCTGATAATATTCAAGTACCTGATACAACGGTTACTACAACTACAATAGTAACACCCGATGCACCCCCGACTGAATCACCAACAATAGAAGAACAAACCGCTTCCAACACCGACAACCCAACTGAAGATCTGAACCAACAACAAGTACCCGAACCTGCAAATTATGATCCAAATGCGTTCTTCAATCCGTTTGCTCCGACTCCGAACCTTTCTGATATTGCTGAGTCGTCAACACGCAACTTGGAACCAACTAATATGCAGCAGTTTCATAACCCTCACCCTTCAACACATCATTGGACTCGTGACCATCCAATTGTCAACATTATTGGTCATCCAACAGCTCCAGTTATGACTAGACAAAAACTTCACTCCGATGCCGAACATTGCATTTATGCTCTAACAGTTAGTCATGAAGAACCGAAAAATATTAAAGAAGCTCTCACTTACGACAACTGGATTGAATCAATGCAAGAGGAATTCAACCAATTCAAACGTCTTGAAGTTTGGGAATTAGTTGAACGACCGGATGGATTTTATGTCATTGGGCTAAAATGGATTTGGAAAAACAAGTTGGACGCAGAAGGCAATGTTATTCGTAACAAATCACGTTTGGTAGCTAAAGGATATACTCAAGAGGAAGGAATTGACTTTGAGGAATCTTTTGCACCAGTGGCTAGACTCGAAGCTGTTCGAATATTTTTAGCATACGCTGCTCACAAAAACATGGTCGTTTATCAAATGGATGTGAAAACTGCATTTCTGAACGGTCAACTACGTGAGGAGGTATACGTTAGTCAGCCAGAGGGATTTGTCGACCCAGAGCACCCAAATCATGTCTACCGACTTAAGAAGGCTCTCTATGGTCTCAAACAAGCCCCCAGGGCGTGGTATGATAAACTTACTGCTTTCTTGCTTGCTAATTCTTTTACTAAAGGTTTACTAGATCCAACTTTGTTTATTCAAAAACACGGGGAAGATATTTTAATTGTGCAAATATATGTCGATGACATTATTTTTGGCTCTACAAACAAAAAGTACTCAAACGCTTTTGCCAGATTAATGAAACAAAATTTTGAAATGTCAATGATGGGTGAACTTACGTTCTTTTTGGGACTACAAGTTCATCAGTCTCCCCGTGGAATTTTCCTAAATCAGTCCAAATACGCTCTTGAGATAATTAAGAAACATGGAATGACCAGTTGTGATACTTACAATACTCCTATGGCTAACACAACTAAGTTAGATGCGGATCCAAATGGGAAACCAGTTGACCCCACAAAGTACCGAAGTATTATTGGGTCACTGATGTATCTCACCGCTAGTAGACCGGATATTGTATTTGCTGTATTTATGTGCTCTCGCTATCAGTCCAGTCCTACTGAACGTCACCTCAATGAGGCTAAGAGAATCCTTCGATACGTAAAGGGAACCATTAACTTGGGGATCTGGTATCCGAAGGATTCCGGTTTTGAACTAATAGCTTTTTCAGACGCTGATCATGCAGGGTGTATGGATACACGCAAAAGTACTTCTGGTGGTTTACAGTTTCTAGGAGACAAACTCGTGTCTTGGCAATCAAAGAAGCAGAATTGCACATCACTATCGTCAACAGAAGCTGAATATGTTGCCATGTCTGCTTGCTGTGCGCAAGTCATTTGGATGCGTACACAACTAATGGACTACGGTTACTTATTCAATAAGATTCCGATGTACTGTGACTCGAAAAGTGCGATAGCGATTTCGTGCAACACGGTTCTGCATTCTAAGTCTAAACACATTGATTTCCGCTATCACTTCATCAAGGAGCATGTTGAAAAGGGTACAATTGAGTTATATTTTGTGGGTACAGAATACCAACTGGCAGACCTGTTCACAAAACCACTACCCCCGGGGAGGTTTACTGAACTAGTTAACCGGATTGGTATGCGGTGTTTGACTCTGGATGATCTTAAATCTTTTCTTGAAAATAATTAACCGAGTCAAATACCAAAACTATCTTTGTAAATATTTACAAAAACAAAATACAAAATCAAAAAATCAAAAAATCCAAAAAGATTTTACAATTTATTATGTTTTTTAAGAATGCTCGTACACAATCTTCGTCAACACTTTGGTTTATCAAAATTTCAATAATTTCACACCAAGTGTTGAGGGGGAGAAAATGTTCTTCAAAATTCGAAATCTTGTGCAAACATGTGTGTTGGACCTTGGATAACAACTTATTTCACAACTTATTCATGCTTATTCTAGAGAGAGAGTAGAGAGAGAGAGAGTGGAGACTTCATGATTAAGATAAGAACTTGTGTGTGTATTATTCCAATGAAGCACTCAACCTTCAAATGAAGGTTTACATTACATTATAAAGATCTACCAAGTCTAGGGCTTTGGATATTACATGTATGGCCCTTAGACTTCTTTCTATTTGAACTAATGGACTTATAACTTTTGAAACGCTTTCTAACACAACCTATTACATGATTTTAGACTTTAATGACCGACACTTTATATTATAAAAATACAAAGCTAACAATCTCCCCCTAAGTGT